>ML776584.1:1459797-1487298 GCA_009831015.1 Picea engelmannii
TAATGGCCCCTCCCACCCTCATATGAGGGTGGGGGAGAGGCATTAATAGAAAAATATATAATTATATTTTTCTATTAATGCCCCCCCCAGCACCTTCATATGAGGGGGGGGGGGGGAAGGGGGGCATTAATAAAAAAATATAATAATATATTTTTCTATTAACACCCCCACAATTATATTTTTCTATTAATTGCCCCCCCACCCTCATATGAGGGTGGTGGGGCATTAATAAAAAAAATATAATTATATTTTTCTATTAATGCCTCCACCCCCCACAGGGGGGAATTAATAAAAAAACATATAATTGTATCTTTCTATTAATGCCCCCCGCCCCCCCACCCTCATATGAGGGTGGGGGGGAGCATTAATAGAAAAATATATAATTATATGTTTCTATTAATGCCCCCCACCCCCCACCCTCATATGAGGGTGGATATGAGGGTTGCGGGGGGGGAATTAATAGAAAAATATAATTATATATTTTTCTATTAATGTTGCTCCCCCACCCTCATATTATATTTTTCTATTAATTCCCCTCCCCCACCCTCATATGAGGGAGGGGGGGTGGGGGGTGCATTAATAGAAAAATATATAATTATGTTTTTCTATTAATTCCACCCCACCCTCACCCTCATATCCACCCTCATATGAGGGTTGGGGGGGAGGGAGGGGGGAATTAATAGAAATATATAATTATATTTTTTTCTATTAATGCCCCCCCCACCCTCATATATGAGGGTGGGGAGGGGGCATTAATAGAAAAATATATAATCATATTTTTCTATTAATTCCCCCCCCTTATAGGGGGGGGGACATTAATATATAAAGTTTATTAATAATAAACTTTATCTTTTAATGTCCCCTTAATAGATAAAGTTTATTAATAATAAACTTTATATTTTAATGTCCCCCCCTCCCACCCTCTATAGCGTGGGCCATTATTAGAGAAAAAGTATATATATGAGGGTGGGGGGAGAGCATTGATAGAAAAATATAATTATATATTTTTCTATTAAATCCCCCCTCCCCCCCACCCTCATATCCACCCTCATATGAGGGTTGGTGGGGCGGGGGAGGATTAAGAGAAAAATATATTATATATTTTCTATTAATCCCCCACCCCACCCTCATATGGGAGGGCATTAATAGAAAAATATATAATATATGTACTAGCAACAATGACTTTATAAACGTGGTTGATATATGTGACCTTCCTTGATTAAGTTATTGTCACGATCTTTTGTCACTAGTTGGATGTAGTCGATTTTTAATTTTCCTTCGAGGATGATCTAGGTAGTAAATAGTTCCAATCCTTCCTTGATAACCCCCTCGATGGCAATTATGTCCGCCAGGCCATTTGTTGACTTGCGTACCTAGCACAACTCCACTATGTTAATCGTTTGTAGATGCTCCTGGATGTTTTGTAGGGAGTGTGCCAAGAACCAGTGTCTCTGTACCTTACCGAGTCTAGTGTCATTTTGGAGTCTCTTCACCGTGTTGATAACCAAGGTGGAGTCACCTTCCACGATGGTGTTGGTCATCCTTTCGCGGCTTGGAATTTCGAGACTGAGCTCCAGGGCTCCAAATTCCGTTACGTTGTTGGTTGATTTTCCCATACTCCTAGCATATAGCTGGATTATTTTTCCATGACTATATCTGATCATCCCTCCCATCCCTATAATTCATGGGTTTCCTTTTCCCGCTCGATCAAAATTAACTTAAGGAACCCTGCCAGAGGTGGTGTCTAGTTGCACTCTCCTAATAGAAGTTGCGGTGGCCGCCTTACCTGTGTGTTTTTGCACCCATCTTTTAGGTGAAAAACTTCCAGGATTTGGGATTCCTGGCCTGTGATTTGCACTTTTCCAGTCTGGCAATTGTGACTCTGCACCATTTCTCGTATTTGTGAGATTATCGATTCCTTGAGTTTCCCTTCCAGAAGGATTTCATTCTTGAAGATGCGTAAGTTCCTTCCTTTCCATATTGCCCATATGATCATCCATGGCATGAGATTCTAGTAGAGGTTCACCATTTCATTTTTTTGGTAACTCTCATTCCAATTATTGATGGTTGCATAGATGTTACCTTGGGTCCTGTTGGACTAGCGAAAGATGTATGTCGCCCAATCCTAGATCTATTCTTTGTATTTACATTCATCGAGGAGATGATTTTTTGTTTCTTCCTTATTTTGACAGAGGTTGCAACATGATGGGCTTATGAAACCCCTTTTCCTCAGGTTTTCCCAGGTAAGAATTCAGTTGTGCAGAACTAGCAATTTGAATATTTTGATTTTTGGCCACTAGGGGCTGCCCCAAATCTTTCCCCACTATTGTGTCATATCTTCTTGGTCATGGTCCGCAATGCAATTCTGTGCTTACTTTAAGTTGAATTCCCCACCATTTTTCCTACCTCGTCTTAGTTGTTCCTCTTCTTCTGAGATTACAATTTTGCTTTTCCCCAATTCCTCCTCCACCTCTGTCATTATTGTTGCGATCCAATCTTTGTTTCATGGATTGACTTTGTCCCAGATACTCCATCTTTCTTGGTTATTTTCTTGTTTCCAATAGTGATGGATTTTGATTTTTCCTTGCACGGTCATCACCTATTGGAGTTCCTCCCTATCCTAATTTTCCATTATGGGTTCATGTTGCCACGCGTCCTCCCAGAATTTGGTTGTTTTCCGATTCCTCACTTCCCGGAAGCTGTCTGTCTGGATCCAAGTTTTGTTACGCCAGGTTAGATTCCAGATGGTTGATCCCTCCCTTGTGCCCATAAAATGAATTTTATCCTGGTCATTGATGGTCGAGGCATACTTGGCATTCCAGAGGGTTTCCCATGGTGTTGATTTTTCTTTGACCCATCTCCACCAGAGTTTCTCCCAATAGGCTTTGTTGGTTACATGTGGGTCTTGTAACTCAAGGCCTGCTTTGCATTTTGGTTTGCAAACCTTCTCCTAGGCCACAAGGGCCCATATTTTCTCTCTTTCCACTCCTCGCCATAGGAATTCCCTTTGGATGGTTCTTATCTTTTGGAGAATTCCTTTGGGAGTAGGAAACACTCACATCATATAGGTAGGAATTGCTTGTAGAACCACTTTGGTCAGGATAAGTCTTCCCGCTAGGTTGAGGGATCTGTAAGTCCAGTGTTTCACCCTCTCTTGTAGTTTGTTGATCACTCCTTCCCATTTGCCATTTTGCATGCTCTGTCTGTTAGGGGGATTCCCAAGTGTTTCGTTGGGAGTGTTTTTCGTTCAAACCCCAAAATATTTGCTAAGTTTCTTTCAATTGTTGGGTTGGTATTGAAGAAATAGATCATGGATTTGGAGTGATTGATCTTCGTTCCCAAGGGTTCCCCAAACTCTTTTAATATTATTTTATAGGCTTTCTCTTCCTTGACCGTGGGTGTGCCACAGAGTAAGGTGTCATCCACGAACTGTTGGTGCGTGGAGGTGGGGCAGTTTTCGAAAAGTTTGATGCTTGTTATTTCTCTTGTTGCAGTTTTTCTTTTTATGCTTCTATTGAGTCCTTCCATCATCAGAATGAACAGAAAAGGTGATAGCAGGTATCATTGTTTGATCTCTCTTGAAGGCCATAAGGGTTTGGTTGGGGCTCTATTGATCAAAAGCGAGTAACTTGTCATAGAGACTAGGCTGACAATCGAGTTGATCCAATGTTGTGCAAAGACAAAAGCTTCTAGAGTCTTGACCATATAGTGCGAGCTAATTTTTTCATAAGCCTTTGCTAGGTCAAGTTGGATTATCATCCCCCCTCTCGTGTTTATTTTCAGTGTGTGGATAAGATCATGGGCATGGATGATGTTGTTCACACTTTTTTGTCCTTCTACAAAACCGGTTTTTTCTTGTGAAATTAGTGTAGGTAGGAGAGGTTTCAGTTTATTGGCTATGACTGGAGATTATCCTATAAACGAAATTTCATAATGCTATGGGTCTGTAATGGTCTGGTGTCCTTACTTCATTTTCTTTGGGGATTAGAGTAATCATTGTGGCATTTAGCGCTTTTAGAATGGAGGTCGAGCGTATGGAGTCTTCCACCACTCCATAAACATAATGTTTGACCACTTTCCACCAGGATTTGAAAAATTCCACTGTGAAACCATCTGGACCTAGGGCCTTTCTATTGGGCATCTCGTGGACCACTTGGTCAATTTCCTCTTTAACGATGGGTTTGTTTAGGTTGATATTTTTTTCCTCGGTAACTAGCCTGGGGATGTGCTGAGTTATCCTTTGTATTGCCTTCGTTCGGTCCTGGTTAGGTTCCTGGGCTATCCCATGGAAGTGGTTTACTAGTATGTTTTCATTCTCCTTGTGTGATTCTCTCTCGATCTCATCTCGATCCTCAATTTTCAAGATTTTGTTATGGGTTCTTTAGCCACCAACTTTTAGAATTTTGGCACCATAGAGTCTCTTCCTGCTGCCATCTTTCTTCCCATTCCTAGATCATTTGGATCACTTCATTTTTCTGATCCTCTGTATAGCCTTCATCTATGCATATTTCCTGGAGTTTCCTCATTTTGTCTTCAATATTTTTTTTTCTTGGTTTATGTTTCCAAAGATTTCCTTGTTCCACTCCTTGATTTTATGTTTTATGTACTTGAGTTTCTTATAGAGATTGAACATCATTGTCCCTTGCTCTTGTTTTTTCTCCCTCCACCAATGGTTGATGTTCTCGTTCAAGGTGGGATGTTCGATCCAAATTTTCTCGAATCTAAGGGGTCTATTCTTCAGAGTGGTTTGGAAGTTTTCTTCCAATTGGACTAGATAGTGGTCTGAACCCCCCAAGGGAAGAATGCTGCAATCTAAAGTTAAACCCTGTAGAATGATGGACTCCAACACCAAGAATATCTCTAGCCTCGTCGTTATCTGATGATTTATTTGTTTGTTATTCCATGTGAGCTGTTCATTACTGGTTTTTATGTCCAGCATATCCACTCTGTTAATGAAAGATGAAAAATCTTCTGCATCTCTATCCAATCTCCCCGGGCTTCCTTTTTTTTCCGCAAGTGTCATGATGATGTTGAAGTCCCCGACCAGGATCCAGTGGAGGTTGCGGGAGTGGGATTTTAGGGTTTCTAGGTCTAAGAGAATTCTTCTCTTTTCTTCCAACATATGGGAACCATACACATTAGTGAATAGAATCACCTCCATATTACCTATGATTTGCATGTTAACCGAAAGTGTTTGTTTGGTGGCTTCAGTTTCTAGTAGATTCATCACTTGTGGGTTCAACAAAGTGAGAATATCATTTGCCATCTCTTGTTTTCATTCTGTCTATAATACATTTTGTCTCTTGGATGAAACAGAGGCCCACTTGTTCCTTCCTCGGTCTGTTTTTAAGGATTATTTTCTTTCGTGCGATGTTTAGGCCTCTAATATTCCATGTTATAATATTCATTTAAACATGTTTGGGGGAGTTGGGAAAGAGATTTTTTATCTTACCTGATTTTGTTGGCAGAGCTCCTAGTTCCTATAGGTCTATGTTGTTTGATTTCCTTCCTTTATTCCTTCTCATCTACTTGGGTGAGAGTTGTGGTTGTCCCTCACCTACTTTGATTCCTAGGTTTCCTATCTCCCCGTGCGTGTTCTTGAGCCCTCTAGATTTTTCCTCCTCCCTTAGGAGGAATAGGTATTGGATATGATCTAGTTGCTCTGTTGGTACATTGTCTATGCCCTGTCTTTTCCATTTCTCTAGTATGTTCAACAGATCTATGCCTTCCCTTTCCACAATATCTCTGAGATCAAGATCTTTTGTACCTACCTCACTTGGTTTGATTTCCGCATCTTCGTTTGCCTCCTGCATGGGGGTGTTAGAATGTATGGTTTCTTCATCCATAACAATTGCGCTATCCCCCTGTTCCATATTATTTCTTGGAATATTTTTGTTCTCATTTGGCAATTCTTCCTTAGCTTCTTTGGCTTTTCCTTTTCCTTTCCTCCTTATTCCCCTTTGTTATTTTTGTCCTGCCCTTTCATTTGAGTCCTGGATTCTGGGTTGCTTCCTATTGGGGATTTACTTGGTTTCTTATTTACTCTGTTTCTGTGGTTTGACTTGATAAACCCATCCTCATCTTGTTGTACTTTTGTGGTTTTTTCTTCTTGTTTTTTATTGAGAGGGCATTCTCTAAATAGGTATCCATGTTCCTGGCATCTTCTACATCTGAAAGGGATCTTCTCGTATTCGATGTTTTGTATCCATTCCTCATCCCTGAATTCTAGGCTTATGGCTTCTGGGAGTGGCCCTGAAACATCCATCTCTATGAAGATTCTTGCATAGGAGGTATATCTCACTTTTGGGGTTTCTTCCAATGTCTTCAGATATTTTTCAAGTTCGTTCTTGATTTTGTTGAAGGTAGAGGGTAACCAGTAGTCTAGCAGTAGAGAGTAAAGCCTCAACCATATGGATACATTCTTGAAGGTTTCTTTCTCTGGGGAGACGTTTTCCTTCCATGGAAGCATGTACAGTCCTCCTCAGGCATGGAAGTATGCCCCCCCATCAAAGACTCTATCCATGTCCTCCAAGTTCATGAATACTACTATGAAGAAGTCTTTCGAGCCCAAGTGGACTTCCACTTCCCTGCTTGTCTTCCATTGGTATTTTATCCAGTTGCGCAATGTTCTTTCTATAGGCCATAAACCCATGAAATTAGTGCATGCATCTTCATGTGGTCCCGGAAGAGTTGCGTTTGAGTATCTTCCAGTATCACCCTAGATATCAGTGTTGTTTTAGGTTTACATGGGTTGCGCCCTTCTACTCCATTGGGGTCGTTGGTTTTTACGCATCATTCTGGGTTTCTTTGGCTTCTTCCCCCATGTGATCCATTTTTTCCTGGTTACTTTCCTGATTCTTTTTTGGTCCTAATCCCGAGGTGCTTGTCACTGGTTCCTTGAAAACTTTGCCTCGTGGGCCTTTCCCCCTATCCACCACTACTTGCTTGTATGAGGGGGTTCCATTACCGCCCCCTTTGGTAACCATGTTGTTCTCTGTTGTGCCTGCGACTGTCACACCCTAGCTTGTTGTTGCTCCGGTTGCAAATACTGTCACACATTAAAATGGTTTGTGGGCTTGGCCCGGTTAAGCTTTATTCCATGACTAGACCACATCCTTGCTCGGGTTTGAGCACAAAACCTAACCTTCGTTGCAAGAATGACTTTACCATCAAGCTGCCTCCGCCAACCTTATATTAATACATTATTAAGTATTAACACTTTAATGCATTAATACTTAAATAATGTATTATAATTTAATACTTAAATAATTGTACTTTAATTTATTAATGTACTTATAAAGTAATACATTAATAATATATTAATGAAGTAGTACTACATTAACCTTTTATGAAATACATTATTAAATTATTAATACATTAATAATGTAATGTATTAATAATTTATTAATAAAATAATACATTAATAATATAATGTATTTGTTAATCAATACTTTAATACATTATTAATCAATACATTATTAAAGTATCGATACACTAATATAGTAATAAATTAATAATACAATATTAATGTAAAATATCTTAATAAATATATTATTAAAGTATTAAAGTAATAATACATTAATTATACATTATAAAATTATTAATACATTAATTGAAGATGACCACGGTTGACAATGCTTGACAATGATGGCTTATTGTTGACCATGAACATCATTAGCTTTGGGTGATATTAGTTGACTTTAATAATTTAATGTATTAATGCATTAAAGTATTATTGTATTAAGGTATAATACATTATTTAAGTATTAATACATTGAAGTATTAATATATAATACATTATTTAGGTATTAATACATTAAATCATTAACATATTAATAAGTTATTAAATATATTAATGTATTAATTAATTAATACATTACACTATTAATGTATTATTTTATTAGTAATACATTAATACAATAATTACATTAGATTATTTTATTCCTTAGACCTATATTGACCTTGGATTACCATAATCATTGTTAATTCTTGCTGACCATGACCACGGTAAACTTCTATAGACCTTCACTATGGTTGACCTTCACTTTATATGAGGTTCACTATGCTTAACATTAGTTAAGCATGACCATGGTTGATTGTGCTTGATGATGGTTGAAAATGGTTAACCATGTTTGAGATTTGTTGTCCATAGATGACCATGGCTAGCCATAACTATGGATGGCATTCACCATCTTTGACCTTAAGTATGACTAAGATTGACCATTACCTCAAATATCGTTGACTATTATTGACCATGATCAAGAGTATGGTGAAATATAGTTGACCTTTCCCATGGTTGACTATGGTTGGCTATGGTTAACCATGGTTGTGCTTGACATGGACGAAAGTTTAGTATGGTGGATCATGGTTGAACTTCACCACGATTGACTATGGGCACTGACCATGCCCATGGACGACCTCCGTAGACCATGTGGAGATGCTTATGTTGGACCATGTTGATTATGACTAACAATGGTTTACTATGGCACTATCTCATTACAATGTTTTTGACATTTTGTTGCTCAAATTGCGACACTAGGTTTTGTTCACCATATGACATCATAAGGTTATGGTCATCACATTGCGACATAAAGTTTTTTTTCTGTCCCAATATGGCATTAGAATAGCTTTTTCACACACTAATAGTTGGCTATGTTCGTCACATTGTGATGTTGGGAAATGGTCATGTCATTACAATGTTGGGATATGTTTGTCACATTCTAGACATTGGGTTGCGTACATCACATTGCATAAAAGGGTTATGTTCGTCACATTTCAACATTTGGAAATGTTTCTCACATTATGACGTTAGGATATTTGTATCACATTGTGGTGATGAGGCTATGTTCACAACATTGCAACAATGAAGCTATCTTCATGACACTAGAACAATATGGCTATGTTTGTCACATTGCGATGTTGGGAAATGGTCACCTCATTGCAATCTTAGGCTATGTTCGTCACATTGTGATGTTGGGAAATGATCACCAAATTGCAATGTTAGGCTATGCTTGTCACTTTGCCACATTGGGTTATGTTTGTCACATTGCGACATGTGGAAATGTTTCTCACATTATAACGTTATGGTATTTATATCACAATGTAGTGATGAGGCCATGTTCATCACATTGCGACTATAAGGCTATGTTCGTCACATTGTGATGATGAGGCTATGTTCATCACATTGCCAGGACACGAAAATGTTCATCACATCACAATGTTACTATGTTTGTCAGAATGTGACACTATTATTTTCATCCCATTGAGACAATATGTTTATGTTCATCACATTCTGATGTTGAGAAATGCTCATCTCATTGAAATGTTGTGATATGTTTGTCACATTCTCACATTGGGTTTCATATATTACATTGTGATATTGGGTTGTATACCTCACATTGTGACAATGGGTTATGTTCACCACATTGCGACATGTGGAAATGATTCTCACATTATGACATTAAGATATTTGTATGACATTGTGCTGGTGAGGCTATATTCAATACATTGCGATGATGAGATTATGTTCGCCACTTTACGACAATATGGATTTTTTTTTCATTGTGATGACGAGGCTACGTTCACCCCATTACAACAATAGAGCTATATTCATCACATTGTGACATTAATATGTTTTTCAAAATGTGACACTATATGTTCATCACATTGTGACTAACTGTAGTCACAATGTCGTTATATTCTTCATTTACTATTTTTAACTGTTATTATTTTTTTATATCAGAGATCGGTGGTGGCTAATTATGTAACATCCCCTCCCAACTATTTTTTAATATATGACATATAATGCACTATCCAACCCAACAATGTATAAAATTTTGTGAACATTAAAATATTCTTTAAACGTATAAACGAGTGCTCAACAATGTTTAAATTTTTGCTAAATTTTACAAATTAGTATCTTAGAAATTTTGTAAAATATTCTTTAAACATATAAGCCACTATTCAACAATGTTTAAATTTTTGCTAAATTTTAGCAATTAGTATGTTAGAAATTTTGTAAGTACTTTATCTGCATATACTCCATTTTAATTCTTAGCTTTGCATTAAACGTAGTTGGCATCTACTTCTACAACAATTATTTTATTTAGATTAAGTGAACTTGTATACAAAGTGGATTGTTTAGCTTTGCATTCATTGTAGTTGGCATCTACTTGTATAACTATTATTTTATTGGCATTAACTAAATCTATCTAGAAAGTGGATTGATGGGAGATATACGAAATATGGGCGATTCCAATGAAAAGATAAAACATGTGTCGAAATTTTATTGAGAAAAAAAAAATCTATGTTTGACTTTTGTGTCCATCGGGAGTACTTACATAATCTTTGTGGCCAATTCGATCTGGAAGATAAACGACGATCTTGAAGATAAATGAAAAATGGGCGATTCCAGTGAAAAGACGTAAATAAGTTCCCAAATTTTATTAAAACTAAATAAATGAAATCTATGTTGACCTTTGTGTGGATCTGGAGTACTTACACAATCTTTCTGGCCAATTCCTCGTACTCAATAATGGAGTGTGATCGAAACCTATTTCAAACCTTAATTATTATTCCATAGACTTTCCATAGTCACATCAAATAATTTGCCGTAACAGCAAACGAAGTAAAGTTTTTCTTTACATTTTCCATTTTTTCACCCTATAATTTATTGCTGTCAAAGACACAGAGTTGAGAAGACGTCAATCTTTTGTTCATTTCTATGGACACAGAATTTTATTGCTGTCAAAGAGAAAGGAAATGAAAAGACGTGAATCCCTGTTCATCTCCATCGAGGAATAATTTGTCAAATAAAAGGAAAGTAAAACTTGTAAATAATGTATTCGAGTAGAAATGACCTGCTAATAGTCAAAATCAACCATTAACATGATTGAATTTGAGGTGTCTCATGGGTTTCTTAACATGATTGAATGTGTTTTAGGGTTTTGAACTGGTAATTTTAACTTACAAAGTGTTGTAACAGTTTACTTTTCTTATCAACTCCTCTAGACCTAGGGGACATGGCTAAATTTGAGGTGTCCTCATAGATTTTGAACAGGTGATTTTCACTTATTGAATGTTAATTAACAAAAAACTCCCTCACCAATTGATCTAGATCTCTAGAACAGCCCATGAATTTATTATAGTACTAGCAAAGTATCCCATAAATTTATTATAGTACAAGCAAAGTATATTTTGGAATAATGTAACAACCAAGATTAGACAAATTTAAGTGCATACAGCACAATCAGCCCATACAATATTTATATAACAGTTTTTACTCTAATTAGGTAATGATTAAATATTGAGATAAAATCTAATTTCATGTTTTGTGTAAGGAGTAAGCTAATTAGGGAGCAAACTGACTTGTTTTTAGGCAAAAAATGGGTCTGAATTCCACCAGATTTTGAAGGGTAGTCTAAGTTTAGCATGGAGTAAAGTTCCATGTATTTCAGAACCTTACTCCAGGGATTTTTCCCATTCTAAACTGAACCAAATACTCAAAAAATCAATCAGAATTCTGAATTGAAATTTAAAAACATACCGCGTGAAAACCACCTAAAAAAAATAACTAAGAAAGAAAAATTATTTCCGAGTTAAAATTAGAGATCAATTAATCTCATAAGAGTGTGAGGCCACAAGGGCACATCACCTGTGAGTCTACGCTCACATAATCTGTTGTGTATTACTTGGATAAATTGCTTACAAATAAATAGGCTACCAGAGCCTATAACAAACCCCTACCTTTGTGGATCTGAAACTAGTTCAAACTTAAACATGGAGAACAGACAACAACTTAGTTAAGCATATCTTAACTAAGTATCCTAATTTCTCCATTATTCCAACATTCCCCCTTAATGGAGAAATGGATTTTCTACCAAACATAACAGAGCAGAACATAACATGCTTGTTGGTCTCAGTCTCAGCTAAGCTTACAAATTAACAATTTCATCTTAACCTTTCTTGATCTTAGATAGTGATATAGATGGAGCTTCTTCCTTGGCTTGCTACGCCATATATGTTTCATCTTGACTCTGTTCTGCTTCATAGCCCTTTTTACTTTTTTCCTCCGCATTTTGGAATTTGACTTCTGATTATTGTTCTTTGTCTTCAACACTTCTGCATTTTCTTTGTCCTGAGAACATTTGTCTTTAATGTTCGCAAATGCTTCCAACTCCACATAAATATGTTGCTCCCATTTCTGGATACAACACTGTCCTACTCAAGGGACTCTTGCAACATTAGCTCATAGTAGTACTTTATTTCTTCAGGACTCCACTTTCTAAAAACTGACTCAATTTCTATATGTGTAATATAGTCTTCTTCTTCTGTGTCCATACATTCCTCATCATAATCTAATGTTTCTTTGCATTCATCATAATATGGATTTTGAAGCCATTCCTCAATAAATTCTAATTCTTCATCAAACTTATGTGGCACTTCACCTAAGTGCTTCACATCACATTCTTCCTTAGCAAACCCTGCACACTCAAAAGCATTCATTAGAGTATCAATATAATTTTTGCTCATTTCATTTTTCTCTTCTAAGAGAGCTTTCTAATTTCTCTCCTGTTCATCTTCCTTCTCTTCCTTCTCCGCAACAATGAAGTTGTCTTCTACTTGATTTGTGTATGCAAGTGGACCATTTTTTTCACCAAACAACAACTCATAAATAATATGTTTCTCATGCATCAATTTTGACCACTCTTCATTAGATGAATTGTCTTCATCAAATCTGACTTCATATGTCTCTTCTTCAAAGAGATTTTCCTCCACAAGGTTTTCATTCTCACTATCACAATCAGCGACATACACACTTTCATCATCAATCATTGTGATTTCAATGCAATCATTTCCAGTCTTTATTTCAGCTATAAGACTGTCAATACACTCACCATTTTCAACATCAATATCTTCATGAATTTCAACATCCTCGCTCCACTTCTTCATTTCAAGAATATCCCAAAATATTTTTGGGCTACTTACTTCACCAAATTCAAGCAAAATACTAGACAATATGTTTTCATCCACGACTGACATAATAAGTTGTAATGCTCTGATACCAAGTTAAAATCAGAGATCAATTAATCTCATAACAGTGTGAGGCCACAAGGGCACATCACCTGTGAGTCTACGCATAATCTGTTGTGTATTACTTGGATAAATTGCTTACAAATAAATAGGCTAGCAGAGCCTATAACAAACCCCTACCTTTGTGGATCTGAAACTAGTTCAAACTTAAACATGGAGAACACACAACAACTTAGCTAAGCATATCTTAACTAAGTATCCTAATTTCTCCATTATTCCAACATAAAGTTCCATGTATTTCAGAACCTTACTCCAGGGATTTTTCCCATTCTAAATTGAACCAAATACTCAAAAAATCAATCAAAATTCTGAATTGAAATTTAAAAACATACTGCGTGAAAACCACCTAAAAAATAACTAAGAAAGAAAAATTATTTCCGAGTTAACCCACTCCTTTTGTATAAAACTTATTTTCATTAGCATGGTGTTTCGTTATAGTGTTTTCAATGTCTTCAGAAATGCCCACGTGGATGGCTTGACGCGCCTTGAGAAACTCTTGTGATTAAATTCTTTAATGGTTTTCGACCCATGAACTACCGCAATGCTAATAAGCAAATCTCCGAAGGCGGGGACGTGTTGCCCTGCCACTCCACTTGTTGAAGATTATAATCCGGAAAGAATTTTTGTAGCCCCTATATGATTTAAACCCAAACACTACAAACCCTAGATGCTTTAAATCCAAACACTGTAAGTAAAGCCTCTCATCGATTGTCGATAAATACAGGACATGAGATGACTAAATGCTACAAATTTCAACATATAAATCCACCACATTTTCCTACTCTTCTCGTCGTTTGTGTGAAGAGTTAAATGTGGTTTATCATTTTTTTCAGATCTATAATGCAAGCATAAAAATAGAAAAGGTGGTGAAGGTGATAGTTAGCAGCAGAGGAAGCCCAAGGAAAGAAAAGAAAAGAGTGATCAAGAATGGAAAACTTGCGTATAAAGAAGCCCAAGTAAAAAAAAGAATGATCAAGAATGGAAAGCTTGCGTATAAAGAAGCCCAAGGAAAAAAAAGAGTGATCAAGAATGGAAAACCTATATTGCTTATTGCCCTCACTTCCCCTTCCTTCTGAAAAAGACATCCAAAGGAGCCATTTTTTCAAATCCATAAATTCGGACATGAGAAACTATAGCTGCCTAGAATTCAATACCAAAAAATTTTGGGAGTGTATATCTTACAAATACTCAAACATACTATTTTTTCAAAATTTTAGAAAATCTAAATGGATAACTCATTATATTCAAAACCTCAAAAAGCTTTAAAAATTGTTTTTAGTCATCTTATAAATGGTACAAGAAAAGGCATAGTTTTACATGAGAATGACAATTTGTTATGTATAAAGAAAACACTTTCAAACATGAGACACTTGAGAAACCTTTCATGAGCTTCCACCAACCCAAGGCCAACATGATTATTCATTTCCCATTTTTCTTGGAAGAAATTCTATTTGGCATTGAAGGTAAAGTGAAACAAATAGTCTTTGCTTTGGCATTAAACCTGAAGGGAAACAAAGAGTCTTTATTTTCATTTATGTATTTAGTTGTTTTCCCTCTTTTTTAGGGTTTGTTCTTAAGTTTTATTTATTTTATGTGCAACTTTAATGAAAACAAAAAATTAGCAACCATGAAAAAACCATAAAAGATCTCCCAAAATATATCCATAAATAGTATAATAAATAATGTGCAAGTGACCATGGACTTGGCCATGGACTTCAATCCATAACCTGTAAGAAGCTTCCACAATAGGATATATGGGAAGAATCATGCACATAATTAATGCAGTTGTGGATGGAAGGATAGTTGATCATCAATCCACTATCATGGAGGTTGAAGGTAAAACTCATGATAACCACATTTCCATATTAGTTGACTCAGGAGCTAGTTTGATTTATGTTACTCCTGGTTTAGTTGAATTAAACAAACTGAGGAAAGTAAAGCATGCTAAGTGCTGGTTTGTATAATTACAAATAAGGACCAAGAGAAAGTAACATATTTTATTCCTCAATGTGAACTCAGCATAGATGGTCAAAGTACAAAGTTAGATATGAAAATTTTACCTTTGGGATCTTACAATTTAATAATTGGACTCGACTCGTTAGAAAAACATAAAGTAATATTAAACTGTTACGAAAATTCACTTACTTACATAGACAAAAACAACACAGTTAGGATGATACAAGGGATCAAAAAACAAATTTCGGTTAGGCAGATATCAACCATGCAGTTTAAGAAATGTATGAACAAAGGTTGGAAAGTTTATGTTGTCCATGTAACTAATCTGTTAGAAAAGGAAATCAAACCCAGTTTAGAGGACTTTGCAGTCCTACGTGGGTTTAGAGATCTATTTGTGGACAAAATACCAGAACTACCTACAAGAAGAGAGATAGATTTCTCTATTGATCTACTACCTACATCTGCCCCGATATCTAAGGAACCTTATATAAGGAGTCTACGTGAATAAATGGAACTGAAAATTCTGCAGCAAGAACTTCTATATAAAGAGTATATTAGACCAAGTGTCTCACCTTGGGGAGAACTGGTTCTCTTCGTTAAAAAGAAAGATGGGGCCTTGGGACTATGCATTGACTATCAAAAACTAAATAAGATGATGATCAAGAATAAGTATCATTTACCCAGAATTAATGACCTGCTTGACCAAGTTGGAGGAGCAAGGAAATTCCGTAAGTTAGATTTAAGGTGTGGTTATCACCAAGTCAGAATAAAAGATAAATACATAAATAAAACATCATTTAGAACACGTTACTAACAATATGAGTTTGTCGTAATTCCCTTTGATCTTACTAATGCACCAACAACCTTTATGTGTTTGATGAATACTATATTCAGTCAATATATGGATAAATTTGTGTTGGTGTTTATCAATGATATTTCAGTTTAGTCAAAAATGGAAGAAGAACATGAAGAACATCTAGAAATAGTATTCCAGACCTTAATTAAACATAAGTTGTATGTAAAGTTTGATAAGAACGATTTCTACCAAACAAATATACAGTACCTAGGACACGTGATATCCGAAGATGGTATTGTCATTGATCTAGAAAAGATGAAAGCCATTATGGAATGGCCTATCCCTAAGGATGTAGAAGACATCAGATCATTCATGGGAATTACCAATTATTACCGAAGATTTATCGAAGGATTTTCTAAGATTCCATATCCAATTACATCCCTACAGAAAAAGAGAATAAGATTTACTTGGTCACAAAACTGTGGGGACAACTTTGATTAAGTAAAAAGACTGTTAAATACAACACCTATCCTAAGGGTAGCGGATCTTGATAAATATTTAACAGTTTGCGTAGATGCAAGAAAAGAAGGCTTGGAAGGTGTCCTAACACAAGATGGACACGTCTTCTATTACGAATCACATAAAATGAAAGAACATGAATGTAATTACTTTACAAATGATTTGGAATTAATAGTCGTAATTCATGCTCTGAAAATGTGGCTACATTATTTAATGGGGAGAAGGTTTCTTCTACTAACTGACAACAGTTGTGTAAAGTCTTTATTCAGTCAACTAGATCTCATCATAAGGCAAGCAATATTGTTGGACTTTTTAAGTGAATTTGATTTTGAAGTAAGACACATCAAAGGTAAAGAAACAAAGTTGCAGATGCTCTAAGTGAGAGGAATAACAGATTTTATGAGATAAGTGTTAGCAAAGAATAAAACAACATCGAAAAAAGAATTAAATCTGCAAGCAGTAATGATGAAAAGTACATCAAAAGAACAACAAGAAAATGTAGAAAAACTAAACAAAACCGATTTGAGTTTAGATAAAAATGGACTTCCAAGGTTCAAAAAGAGGTTGTATGTACCTAATTCTGTTGATTTGAAATCAACAATTCTTGAAGAATTGCAAAAAATTTCATATTTTGTTCATCCATGATACCAAAAAATAATAACAACTTTAAGAAAATTGTTTTATTGGCCTAGGAGTGAAACAACTCAATATTTGTCTAAATGCTTAGATTTTCAATGGGTAAAGGTTGAACATCACCATCCAACTAGTCTTCTACAACCTCTACCTATACCATAATGGAAGTGGGATATTATCTCATTAGACTTCATCATAGGTTTGCCTAAGAATAAAGGAATTAATATTGCTGAAATTTTTATGAAATAAATATTTAGATTGCATGAAATTCCTAATATGGTGATCTTCAATAGAGATGTCAAATTTATGTCAAAGTTTTGGAAGGAATTGTTTGTAGGATTGGATACTAACCTAAATTTCAGTGCAAGCTACCATTTACAAACGGATGGGAAAACCGAACGAATGAATCAGATTGTGGAATACATGTTACAAATGTACCTAAGAATGAAACCAACAAGTGGGAGGAGTGCCTACACTTAGTTTCATTTGATTACAATAATGGCTATCAAACATCAGCCAAGATGAGTCCCTTTGAAGAATTCTACAGAAGGAAATGCACAACCCTAATTAGTTGGGATAATCTTCTTGGCAGGATTATGATCAGACCAGAAACTACTAAAAAGGGTACAACAAAATTTAAAGGAGGCCCAAAACTGACAGAAAAGCTATGCATATTTCAAAAGTAGACACCAGAAATTTCAAATTGGCGACCACGTGTATCTAAAAGTCAAAGTAAGGAGGAACTCTCTAAAGCTAGGAATTTTTTCAAAGTTCGCACCCATTTTTTGTGGTCCCTTCGAGATTTTAAGTTGAATTGGACCCGTGGCATATCAACTAGTACTTCCTGCAAACTTAAAAGTTCATAACCTTTTTCATGTATCCTTATTAAAAAGGTATATTGATGATCCTACTCACATCATTGATTGGAACATGGTGCAAGTTGAACCATAAGGAAAGTTCCAAGCAGAACCTTTATGCATTATGGACACGAAAGAAACAATACTACGGAACAGAGCCATCGCCCAGGTAAAAGTGCAATGGAAGCAATTTAGCCCTGAGGAGGCCACTTGGGAATTGGAGGAAGATTTGTAGAAATCTTATCCAACCCTATTCCAAGAGATGAATCAATGCTAAGGACAGTGTTGTACTTAAGCGGGAGAGGATGTAATATCCTCAAATTTTAGAATATTTAATTCTAAGTGAACTTTGAAATAAACTTCCATTTTTTTAAAATTCGAATTTGGAAATTATTTTCCATTTATGGAAAATCCGAATTTGGAATTTTGATTGTTGTAATTAATTATTTGATGACTGTTGGGAAAATATTTTATTTTCCCAACTATCCTCTTTTATTTTGACACACATGTAAGACAAACTTTTAATAAATTAAATGTTGGAAGACAAATGGAACAACCAGGTTAAAAATAACTGACCATGACTCCATGAGTGGGGAACACGTTTGCGTTACCTCAAGGATGATTTTTACAAGTGGCAGAAGTGGAATTTGGCCACTAGAAGTCCGTGAATTTCCTCAAGGAGGGAAGGAAAGACCTAGGCACAAGGATGCATATAAAAACCAACATATGGAGGAGGCAATATGCTTCTTAGTATGTTGGGGAAAGGAAACTATTTGTTGTTATGAACATTGTTAGTGTGAGGCAAAGGATTTTCGTGAGTTGTGGCTGGTGACTATAGCTAAGGCGGATCATTCAATTTTCCCTTATGGACTCATGGTCAAGCTAGGGGGTGAGATGGACAAGTGAAATTGGCTATTCTATTTCATGGTTGGGTGGAACGTGGTTGTTCCATTTGTATTCGAGCATCAAATTTCATATATGTATCTCATCTTCCATTCCCTTTTCAATGTTATATTTATGGTTATTATTTGTTACAAATATGTTGACTATCTATACATAGGTGAAATCAATTCTTAAGAGATTGTATGACCATGTTTTACTATGGTTGATCATAGTTAAATGATACTGGAAATAATTTTATTTGAAATGTGATGGTTGTACATAGATATTTAAATATGTGTGTGTGTGTGTGTACTCATACATAAAGAAATAATAGAACTATTTTTATGTTCATATTGTCCATTGAATATATATATTTGGAATTGCTATTCAAATCTATATGTACACAAACACCACAGAGAATAGATAGAAAGAATAATAGTGTGAATACATTCTTTATTGCCACATAAATATAGCAATTTAATAAAATTCAAATTATCTTGCCAAGAAACCATTGTATTCAATCGATCATTGTTCAAAATATTATATTTGGAGTCCTATACACCAAAAACTCCACAACCCCTTGTATTGTAAACAAAGATCTAAGAAAATATACACAAAATATGTATGTAATTGTAGTTAAATGCGTGCATATATCAGTCAAGTAAGGACATGCAAATCGAATAAATTTCAAGGTAAGATGCTTCCTTCAACCGATTACACCAACTTGGACAACCTACAAAAGAAATAAATGATGGTTTAGTAACTATTCTAGCATTTTAATTCTATGGAAATCAAACAATAGAATAAGTCAAGGATGAAATTTATCTTCAGTCCCAATGAAAACTAGATCGCCTTTTGTTCCTTGTGTGACAATCCATCCACGATTTAGGGGGAGGAGGAGTGGATCCAAAACCGACTGATGGGTACCCTTGAAAAATAGAAAGGGCCCATCATTAATTTCATATATCCATGGATATAAATTTTCACTTGTAAAACAGAGGAAGCAACAATAAGAAAAGAAGTGAAACATGTTATCATTGAAATAGACTGTGCATATATTAATCAAACATGAAGCACATAATAGTAATCTCCAAACCCTGTACAGAGGACAAAATAAACATAAGAAGTCGATTGTGGAAAGGAAAACCATTAGACAGAAACACCAATTTAAACCTCGTAACACACAGTTGGAATTTTCGATTTGGGGTAATGATCACAGTGAATACTTATTAATTTAATAATAATTCTTAGAGGTGCATAAGGTGTGACCTATGTATATTCAAAATAGATCATTAAAGTTAAATAACATTACAGGAAGGAACATATGAAAGTTTGAGAGCATTGAAATTACAGTAAGAACCCAATACATAGGTTAAAACCTAACTGTGCAAAACATGTTCGAACCCTATGTTTTTCATTCTGCATACATTTAGCAGATGAGGTAGCGAATGGATACATTCTTAATAATGTAAGTTAATAAACAAGGATACTTAGTTCAAAGTGGTCGACATAGGGAAACCATATCATAAACGATTTAATTCTATAATTGTATGAGATGAGAGATTAAGTAAAGGATGTTGTCGAGGTGGTCACGGGATAAACCTTGATTCTTCTGAGTAGAGGAAATCATTTTACAAACAAATGTTGTTTCGAACGAATAAGATCCTATTAATTTTTCATTTATATACATAATGTAAATGATGAAACTTTCCTATAGATTTCAACCATAGTCAAGAGTGAATGACATCAACCAGCGTAGCAAGTTTTGGGATCTTTGGACACATTCCAGAGTGTAAGAAAAACATTGTTATAACAGTAAATAAAACAACTGAGAAAGTTCAGAGGGTTAAATTCTAACAACGATTCATCCACGGTCTAATTGGGAAGGGACCGCAATTACTATAGGCTTGAAGACTGACATCCAACCGTGAGGAAAACAAAATAACCCCCAAGCTTGCGTGTTAAAAATTAAGGGTTTCACCCAAATTACAAGGGGAACCATAAACAAAGTAGAATATTGGGAGGAAAACGTAAATGAATGTGCAATTGTAATACATTGTCAATCCTCAAACAAAGAAAATAAAAACGTGAAGTTTATTCATGGAACCTCTCTTTTATTTTACATTACACCAGAAAGAGAATACATTTACGAGATATGTCTCATAGAGAACATAAGAAACAAAATATTCACTTACCCTTGCGCATATAGAACCATAGATGTGTGTTGCCTCCTTCCATCTCTCACAGAGACGAGATTTACCAAATCACCGGTCATGTATAGCGCAGAGGCCATCGTTCACGAGAGTCGAGCCTTACAAAATCATCGTTCATATACAACGCAAAGTCCATTGCTCACCAGATGCAAGCCTTACAAAATAAATGGTTATATACAGCACAAAGGCGATTTGTGTTACATACTAAAGGGGCAAGAACAAAAACAAGTGCTACCTCGAGGGCCTCTCTATAGGAGTAATAGCAGTTGGAACACCCCATACGACTTTCATGTGAGGTTGAGGGAGGTGGTGAGCCTACATTGGGAATTTTTGACTAAGTTCCAATTCTGGAAGGTACATGAGAAACTGGTGGTGGTGAGTCTACGTTGGGTGTTTACGCCTAAGTTCCAATTTTGGAAGGTACGGGACATAATTCACCATTAATGAGCCATATGAGGAGTAAATGTCTATAGGACCCGACCTCTCATCCACCATAAAATGGTTTTCAAACCACTTAATTGTTGAGTCATGTTACAAGTGGAACCCTAAAACGCGAAGACCATGTTAATAATCAAGTAGGGTTACCCATGTTGTGTATAGGTATTTGTTTGTTGTTCAATGTTGTGTATAGGTACATTCACAACATAGGTCTCATAGAGAACATAAGAAACAAAACATTCACTTACCCTTGTGCATATATAACCATAGATGTGTGTTTCCTCCTTCCATCGGTCATAAAGACGAGCTTTACCAAATCACGAGTCATGCATAGCGAAGAGGACATAGCCCATGAGAGTCAAGCCTTACTAAATCATCGGTCATATACAACACAAAGTCCATCGCTCACTAGATCCAAGCCTTACGAAATCAATGGTCATATACAACACAAAGGCGGTTTGTGTTACATAATAAAGGGGAAAGAACGAAAACAAGTGCTACCTCGAGGGCCTTTCTATAGGATTAATAGTGATTTGTATGCCCCATACCACTGCCATGTGAAGTCGAGGGAGGTGGCGAGCCTACGTTGGAAGTTTTCACCTAAGTTCCAATTATGGAAGGTATGGGACAGACTTCATCATTAATGGACTAGATGAGGAGTAAATGTTTACAAGACCCAACCTGTCATCCACCATAAAATGGCTTTTGAACCACTTAGTTTTCGAGTCATGTTAATAGTGGAACCCTAGAACGCAAAGACCATGTTAATAATCAAGTAGGATTACCCATGTTGTGTATAGGTACTTGTTCGTTGCGCCATGGTAAAACAATATGTTATGTATAGGTATATTTTCATTCCACTATGACAAACAATATATTGTTATGGATAGTCTATATGATAAACAATATATTGTTATGGTATCTATATGATAAAGAATATATTTTTATGGATAGTCTATAGTCTATATTGTTTATCAGAGTTGGGGATTTATGTTGAAGTGGAAAATAAATGATAAATGATAGTCTATTATGCGATGTAATATGGATATCACGTCTTAACATAGACGTAGTGGTTATTATAAGGGATATCACGGTCATGGTCAAAATTTTATTCAATACAAATAAGTGTATGATTCTAATCCAATAATGAGAGTATAATAAACTATAACAGTAAGAGACAAGTGGAATTTAAACCTCCTTCAGCCTTTAAGAGGGATAATGAAAAAGAAGTAAAATTTCTATGCATACAATAAAGGAATAATACATATTGAATGGATTATCTCTATGTCGCAAACACTTTTGGAGATTCAAGGAACTTTAATATCCTGTGACAAAAAGAAAAATTATTTGGGAAATTTGGGGTACATTACAACCCTCGAGAAATATAATTTTCTTATATCCATCCATGTGCATTGTGAGACATGGGGAAAGTGGATTGGTTGTTGGTCTGGCTTGATAGGCCATTAGAGATTAGAAGCGATAAAATTCAGCCACTTCGCTTCCCTCCTTGTTTTTGTTGTACAAGTTAACAAGGATTTCATAGTAAAGTCTTTACCAAACCTTGGTTAGATTAGGCATGAATCGATAGGGTATATACTTTTAATCCTTGTACAAAACCATATTACTTAAATCTACTATACACGATCCACTTTTTCCTAAGTAGCATTACGTTAAAGTTTGGTATGTTTGTGTTTTTTTTAAAAGACCCACGAGGTGATTCATTTTATAACCTTGAAGGGGGAACCTTATTTATTTTAGTGACCAATTTATCATGTGATAACAACTTTAATGGAATAAAATGAGGCAATAGTAAGTGTTGGAAATTTTTTGTATCTTACTTTTGAGAAAATCTCTTAATCAAGAAAGAGTCGACAAACAACTTACCCTTGTGATTAACCTAATAAAAACAATTTATATATGGAAATTTGGGTTTGTTACATTATCTTTGTAAGACTTTTACTCGAGCGATAATGACCTATCCAATATATGATAAGGAATTATATACACCGGTACAAAGTGTTATAAAAATAAGCATTACTTAATAGGAAAGGAGAAAATAATTCACGTAGTTCATCATCCATTATGGTATTTTCAGTCACATAGCAAGCTACAACAATCATGTCATTCCAGGTGGATAGGTTTCTTACAACAATTTCATTTGGTAATTAAGTATAAGAAGGGTATTCATAACATGGTTGCAAACATGTTATCGAGACCAGTGATCAATGCATCTACAATACTAATGTATAATCCCTTATCTTATTAAAGTTAAGTTGAAAAAATACATGGGATGATTCTTTTAAAGATGTGTATGAAGCATTAACTCATGGAAATCAACAACTAGATTATTATATGTATGAAAATTTTCTAGATCATCTTGGGAATTTTTGTATACCTAGGTATGAAAGAGAAAATGTAATTAGAGAAGCTCATACATCTCTCATTTATGGTCCTTCTTGGGTTGGTAAGATAGTAGGACAGTTACAAAGATATTGTTATTTGCCTCAAATGAGTGAGATAGTTTCCAAGTATATAAAAGGGTGTGTTGTGTGTGCCAAACAAAAACCTAGGAACAAAAAGTTTGGATTATATATGCCACTTCTAGTACCTTCTCAGCCATGGGGACATATCTCCATGGATTTTATAGGGGATTTTATGATGTCCATAACAATTCATGGTTATTTATATGTCGTCGTGGATAGATTTAGTAAGATGTGTATTTTGATTCCATGCAAAAAAATAGGTCACAACAGAACAAACAACACATATGTTCTTTGCTAATGTTTGGGATCATTCAAGGTTACCTACATCTATTATATCAGATTGAGACTCCCACTTTTTGGGGAAGCTTTTGTCTGATTTATGGGAGATGATGGACACTAAGTTAAATAAGAGCACAACTTTTCGTCCACAAACAGACGAAGAGACAAAGGTGGTAGAGAAAACAATGGCACATTTACTTTAAGGATACCGCAACAAGCTTCCTTAGTTATAGGATGAAAAGTTTCCTTATGTAACACGATTATAATCATGACATGCATTCTTTTTTTGTTTGTTTGTTAATTTGTGCGGGACCTGTTGGCTACGTGATTAACCTGTGGCTTGAGAAACCGCAACTTAGGGGCATATAAGCCATCAAAATCATCCAGAGATTGCACCCAGCGTGAGCCACAACAACCCTTAACATGGTTGGAGTTTTTGTCCCCGCAGGTTTCCAACCGGTGACTTTTAACAACACAGAGTGGCTTAACAACACACTCTGTCACTAACTGTCCTACACCTCGAAGACATCATGACATGCATTCTTATAATCAAATAACTTCTTTGGAAGTATGTTTGGGGTACTTGCCTAAATCACCTATGGATTTTTATTTTGGAGAAGAAAGTAAAGAAGATGGAGGGGATGGTACAAAAAATGATGAGAGGTTCATTCAGAGTCTCCATAATGTACATAAAGTAGTACAAGAACAATTGGAGAAGAGACAAGCGAAATATAAGTCAAGGCATGATAAACATTTAGTTGATCATCAACTTCAAGTCAGCGATAAAATATGGTTACATATAAACAAGGAAAAAATGAAGGGGGAAGGTGAAAAGATAAGACCAATACAATATGCTCCATTCAATATTTCATACAAGATTGGTACTAATTCCTTTCGTTTAGATCTACCATCCTACATGAAAATTTATTCAGTGGTAAATGTTGAGAATTTGAAACTTTATGAGCCTCCTATGATTATGGATGAAGATGAAAGTATTTAGGTTTTGACAATTGATGATTTTTCTTTAGAGTACTTAAATGAGCTAGAGAAAGATGTCATTCTTGACAAAATAATTAGGACTTCACAATGAGATGATGTGGAATATCTTTGAGTCGGTCTTAAAGAGGTAAATACAAACAAATAAAAGTGGATCAAGAACATAAAGGTGAGGGAGATTTACCCTCACATAGTTCCTGAGTAATAAAAAAATTTGGTGGTCCAAAAGGATTTCAATGGAGAGGAATGGTCGAGGAGGATCTGATGCTCACAGAGGTCCAAAAAGATTCAGAAATGCTCAAAATTTTCTCATCTAAAATTCTCTCAAAAATGATTTCATTGCATAGAGCTTGACAATATCTTTCCAATGGCACAAAAATACCTTTGGCAGATCAAATTTTAGGTGAAATAATGCAAAAAGTCAAAGTCAAGGTGACACATGTCAGCAGTAGAAGGGTGACATGTGGAATTCTCACATTTGACTAAATAGGTGATAATGCGATCGTACATGCATAAGTGGAACAATTATGTAATGACACATGGCTTGATCGTACACTTGGTTGATATGTGGACCAAGGGGAGACTGCTATGTGGTAGTCTCTCGTTGGCCCTTTATGATTTTTGTTTCTCAAAATTATGGTAGATCAACAAGGATTGAACCCCTTACGACATATAAGAAATGACAATGACTTACCATTACACCACACAGTTAGGACTTAACCATATGTTGCATCAAATCTTTTTAAATTCATTTAAATGTTATATCGATTGGAAAAAGGGTTGAGTGATAGGTCCTCAACCCTTGGTATATATGGATCAAATTTAACTATAACCCAAAGTTGGCATGGCTAATGAAAAATATGTTAACGAATAAATAACCAAACCATACTATATATGAATTATAGTTCTAACAGAAATTTCGACAAGGGAAAGTTGCGCGGGCTTGACCCCGTGACCTCTTCCCCCTCAAACTAATTCTTTAACCAATGCCCCCATGCTGCCTTTTATTTTGGAAATCCAACAACAATACATTTAATGTTCTCATTAAGTTTCGGACAGAGCTTAGGGCCCACGCCCTATTTAACCAACACATGGATTAAGACAACATCATATCATTGTAGAGTACAAATTGGTCTCGAAGTTTCTACCAAAGGGTATCAAGACTTGGGGATTTCACTCTAATGCGTGTTGAGAGGTTACTTAACAAAATTATACGAAGTGTATACTTATTTTTTTCATAATTTCACAAGGAAATCGATGTTTTACTATGTTTCTGAGTTTGAGCAACGTGTAAGGTCATTGTAAAAACACAATAATTTGAGCATTAATAAAGGGGCCTCAGTTGGAAGCAGACACAAAAACTTAGCCCAAATTGGGTGAATTCCATTACCAAACTTTTGTATGTGATTTTGGTATTGTTGTATTTCCGCTCAATTATATTGCAAGTTGTTTATCATTAAAGAGGATTTGGATAGATAAGTAACTTCAAACGTGTGATCCAGTGAGTCAAACAATCATTATTATTTATAAATCAACTTAGACAATTATATGTATTAAATAATAATTAGCATCTAAAGATTTTTCAGATCTATAATAACTTAGAATATTTATTAAAATGCATAATGTGTAACAATCCTCTACAATGAAATTTAGCAATATCCCAAGCTAAATTTTCCCTTAATTCCAACATAAATAAATCTACAAGTAAATATTCATTTCAAATTCTATATGATACCAATCCTAAAGGAATTATAAACATAGTTGATTTACTTGCAAATCCATATACGAGTCAAAATATTACAATTTTGTAAAGGAATTATAAACATAGTTGATTTACTTGCAAATCCATATACGAGTCTAAATATTACAATTTTGTAGAGAATGTTCTTGAAATACATCAACAAATTGAACACAAATTGCACTCAATGAATTAACAATATAAGTAAAATGCTAATATACATAGAAAATAAAAACAAAAAGGACAAAAAGTGAAACATTTTCACAAGGAGAGGTACCGAGAAGGTAGTTACAATAAGTTAAACCCTAAAAAATTAGGTCCTTGTAAAATTCCGAAAAGAAATAAATGGAAATGCTTATTTGATTAATCGACCATTAATATAGACATCATCGTATTTTCAATGTCCTTGACCTCACACTTAGAATGTATCATTATGAGAATGAGGAGAAGAAACACTAGACGAAACACTTGGCAAAGAGAATAAAGCAAGTGGAGAATTATAATAAAACTTGGGGTTTGTTTTTGTACTCCTATGGAATAATTAATATTAATAGTAATAGTGACACTTATATATAGGGGTTATGGAATTAATATTAATATTAATATTAATATATATATA
>ML776584.1:1516376-1555622 GCA_009831015.1 Picea engelmannii
AAAAATAGAATTATATATTTTTCTATTAATCCCCCCCTCCACCCTCATATATGAGGGTGGGGAGGGGAAATTAATAGAAAAATATATAATTATATTTTTCTATCTAGACTAAAAAATTATATCCTACCTAGACTAAAAAAATTCTTTTCGTACCTCCTCTGTAGGAAAACTTGGTCAATTTTTAGAAAAATTTTAGATGTGGTTGTTTGAGAGATTGTAGGTGTGAGTCAATCTCATTGAAATTAAGTGGGAGTGGATAGTTTCATCAAGAAAAGGGTGGGGTGTTTCAGAATCCCTTTGGAGGAAACTTACTTCAACCTCCACGTTTCGAGATGAAAACTATGTGAGTGAGAATAGAAAAATATATAATTATGTTTTTATATTAATTCCACCCCTCCCCTCACCCTCATATCCACCCTCATATGAGGGTGGGAGAGGGAATTAATAGAAAAATAGAATTATATATTTTTCTATTAATCCCCCCCTCCACCCTCATATATGAGGGTGGGGAGGGGAAATTAATAGAAAAATATATAATTATATTTTTCTATCTAGACTAAAAAATTATATCCTACCTAGACTAAAAAAATTATTTTCATACCTCCTGTGCAGGAAAACTTAGTCAGTTTTTAGAAAATTTTTAGATGTGGTTGTTTGAGAGATTGTAGGTGTGAGTCAATATCATTGAAATTAAGTGGGAGTGGATAGTTTCATCAAGAAAAGGGTGGGGTGTTTCAGAATCCCTTTGGAGGAAACTTACTTCAACCTCCACGTTTCGAGATGAAAACTATGTGAGTGAGAAGTGAATTTTGTGTGTGAATGAGTGAAAGTGTGCCAATATTTTTAATAAATTAGGTGTCACCTTCTTACATGTGGACTTTGATTGGTCCTTACAAGTCTGTGATTACCCAATTAAATAAATGGCATTGGCACAACCTTGCGGAATTTTAAAGTCCCTAGGAAACTAGCATGCGAACATGTGGGTCCTTACTATTCCTTTAACTCCATATTTGGGATTTAATCTAAGAAATATTTGAAGCTATCCTAGATTGTGTACATGTGGGCTTGTATGGGCCTGTTACAAAAACTTTAAACTTCCCTAGTGATTTTATCTAAGAAAGTAAATTTCAATAGTATCCTCTCTTTGTGGAATGTGGGCATGTATGGGCCCTTACAATTTTAAAATGTTTTTGAAAAATAAACTAACAGGAGTCTCGAGGGGGGTTGTTGTCCTCTCCTAAATATTTTGTCTTTTTAAGGGAGATGAAGTTGTCCCTCAACCTCTTTCTGAATCTCAAGATCACTTTGGAGTGTGAGAGAAGAGCATACTCGACGATTGATATCCAATTTCTCGTCCCAATGTAAGTTTTAAATGTGATGTAGAATGATTCCAACTGATTTTTTAGTCAAAGCAAGCCATCCCTGTGGCAAAATAAAAACAAAAGAAAAAAGAAAAATAATGACTTTTAACCCCTAAGTGCCTATGTTTTGACTAATCCCTTTATATGGAGAGGGAATATAATTGTGGTGTAGATTACAATATTCATGGACTCAATTTTAAGAAGGCTATGGGCCCTCCACAGATCACAAAAAGCTTAAAATGTGTATTTTTTTGCACAGGTGCATGGGTCTCAGAATAGATAGAGGTGCTCTGAGCGCCAATGCGTGAACTAAAAAGGATATCTGGGTGCAGGTGTGTAGAAGGCGTTGAGTAATACAATGGTTTTGGTGCACGTGCGCACGATGTGCGACTGTGGGCTAATAAACTCGCGCACAACGGTCACACGGTCATGAAGAAAATTCTAGATGGAATTCTCTTAAGTCATATTTGAATTTGACGTTTTTCAGGTCGGCTTGGGCCGGTTATGGTACCTACAGGTGAAATAAACAGAAAGAAGAGCTAAAATAGCCCAAATGGGGTAGGAAATTGATACCTTTCCCTAGTGGAGTCAACAATTTGATGTGCCTCTTTTGTCATCTAAATGAGTAAAACAGAGGTGCTTACAAGCCTAGTTGGGTTAGCAAGGCAAGCCAATAGTAAAGGAAAGGGTTAGAAGAACAAAGCATTAAAGGCTAAGCTAAGAACTAAACTAAGAATGATAAAAACAATTAAGCTAGAGTGCATAAGAACATAAGAACAAGAAACAAAGAAGACTCATGTCACCAATGGAAATGATTGTATTAGTGAAAAGAAAGCACCAAAAAGAAAGGGAGACTTTGTGTCCCTTCTTCTTCCAAGGAAGGGCTCTTGGACCTCCAAATTTTGAGCTCTTCTTAAAAAATGAGGAACTAGAATGAAATGGTGAAGAGAATCCAAAGCATATTCACTCAAGAGGTGATATGAATGGCTAAGTGCGATGGTGCTAGCATACTCTTGATGAGGAAAGAGGGTCCTCCAAGAGAATATCAGCAGCATAACAATACAAATGAATTCCTTTAAAACGTAGTGCACACATGGCTTCCTTTTATAGCATAACTTTGAGTCATTATTCAATCAGCTTTTAGTGTGAACAAGGGGCCATTTAGGGCACCTTTAGGCCTTTGACTAGCCACCCAACCTGATTCAGGCGAGATTTGGATGTCAAATCGACTTGGAAGCTGAACCAGAAGTGAGTGGGAGGCTGACCAACATCATAAATGCGTCGTTCTGAGTTGTGCGTGACTTTTTGTGTACACAGTCGCACATCAGTGCATGTGTTCTTTTCCGATATTTTCGAATGGCACACGTGTACGTGCTACCTGTATATCCCTAGTGCATGTTGATTTTATAACTCGTTGTATAGTTTTGAAACTTTTGGAAATTCTTTTTTGGTCATTTTTGGTCCATGGGTGAACTAATAGTTGTTTGAAGATGTTGGATTCCTATAACCATTTGAGAACTAAAGTTTAGTGATAACACTACCATATTGAGATGTTTCATGGGGGAGTTTTTAACTACCCTACATATTATCAAGAACTATATTCTTGAGTTAAAGATGTTACTATGTGGAATAACTATCTAATGGGAAATGAAAACATTATTTGCACTTATCAACAAACATTATAGTATTTTCAGACCCATAATATGCTTCATGAAACCATACATTACAAGTGAATGGGGATTTTGCAACAATTTCATCTAGCCATAAAATATAATAAGGGAAATAATAATAACTTGGCATACATTATTTCAAGGTCACCCACATCCAATATCACATCTTTGGGAACTCTTATTCACATGGAACCATTTACCAATGATGCATACAAATAGGAATACATATAATATAAGGTTTAAAGAGATGTTTCAACAACTACATGGCCAAATTCATGTACAAGAAGGTAAGAATAAGGGTGACTATAATATATAGAATGGGATAATCTAGTAGATCAATAATATCTATGTTCCGAAAGGTGAAATATTATGTCTTATCAGAGAGGATCACACCTCCAAGGTTGAAGGACATTTCGGTGTTAGGAAGATAATTTCCAATTTACAAAGGTATGTGTATTAGCTTATAATCTAAGAAAATGTAGCTCAATATATTAGAGGATGCATGCTTTGTTGTAACAACAACTTTAGTGATTAGAAGAATGGTATGTATCATCCCTTACTTTTACCTTCTGAACCTTGGGAAATCATTTCCATGGATTTTGGGGTTGATTTCCAACAATGAGGAAGGGATATGTTTATATGTTTGTGGTAGTTGATAGGTTTAGTAAAATTTTCATTCTTATTCCTTATAAAAAAACCATCATAGGAAAAGAACTATAAAGCATGTTCATTGAACAATTTTGGGTTCAATTTTGAATACAAAGGAGCATTATCTTAGAGAGGTATATTGTATTTATAATATCATTTGTGACTACACTTTGGGAAAATATGGACACCAAGTTGAAGGAATTTACAAAATTCCATAGAGAGACATATGGGAAGAAATAATTTGTAAATAGGACTTTGGTTCAACCTTTGAGAGGTTATAATCAGAAACATATAAATACCTAGGATGAAAATATAATCTACATTAAACAATCTTATAATGTAATAGTCCTTACTTTTATTGATAAGTCACATTTTTTAAATTTCTTTGGGTATTTTCTTAATTTGACATTGGATGTTGTCTATGGATAGTAAGGAGGGGTGAGGGGATACATCATTGAAGAATAATTAAAATAAGGGATGTTTGTTGAAAATATTAGGTAGATACATTTTCAAGTACATGAGATGATGATAAAGTCATTTGAAATGTACAAGGTACAACATGATCAACAAAAAACTCAAAAATAATTTAAGGTCAGACACAGAGCTTGGTTATAGTTGAGTAAGGAAATACTGAAAGGTCATGGTAAGAATTTTAAGGCTCTATGGTATGTCCCTTTTAAGGTATTGGAGAAGGTGGGTGAAAATTCCTATAGACTTAATATACCCCCATATATGGACATTTACTGAATAGTAAATGTGGAAAATTTGAAACTCTATGAGCCTTCAATGTTGGATCAAGAAACTCAAAATAAAGCATTACCTACCATACACAAATTAGCATGAAAATATTAGGTATATTTGGAACAATATATAGTTTTGGAAAATAATTCCATGACTAACATACATGGGCAATGTGACCTTTGGAATATTGTGTTGAAATGACAACTTCTAGGAAAGGAAAAATGGTACTCAAGGTAGAAGTTAGAGGAAACATTTTATCACCTCATCCATTATAGGATTTTGGGTACTAAAATCTTCAAAAAATGGGGAGTTTTTAATTAAATTGAAATATTATATTACTTTTCATGTATCTTGGTACTTTCTAGGTTGAAAAATTGGAGAAATTGGCTTGTAGGCCCCATTTTAGTTGCAAGCCCTAGTTTGAAAATTTGGGGTCTGGAACCCTCCTGATCCATTTTAAATAATTAAACAACATTTTTTGGGCCAACATGTTGCAATCGTATCTATCATTCCCTTTCCCTTTTTCTACACATTGAGATATTTCAAACGATGCAAGAACCACCTCATTCGGAGCTTGTATGTGAAATTTATGCCACCCACTGTTACACATTATGTTCATCATCCCTATGACCGTTAATGATGTAAACCTATCTGTAGTCTTCAGAGGGGTCAGTGGCCTGAGTTCCTGAAGAAAGAAGGGAGAAGAACTTTTCCTTAGAAAAGAAGTTGCATTTTCCTTTATGAAAACCCTAATAAAGATGATTTTTGCATGTTGCACTATGGATAGGGTACAAGAATGCCTGATTCTCGTAGGCTGCACCATATTTAGGTTGCAAGAGGTTCGCAAGTTGCTCTATAGGTAGGGTGCGAGAATGCTCATATGTGGGAAAAATGAGCATCTTCTCGATGCTTCTAGAAGGAGAAACTTCCATGGTGAGGTGGAATCCGAATGGTTTGGATCTTACTCGCTTTCATGATTTAGTGGGATCATCCTAACCTCCTCACCTTATCCTCTTCAACTTATAAAAACAGAGGAGATCTCATGGAGAAGGTTAGCTTTTGATTTTGGAGCTTGAGGTGGTTATTGGCTTGAGATTGTTAGCTTGGTTAGAGTGGCTTTGTGATTTGCTTTCTCGAGATAGATTGTGAGTAGCTATCAGATCCATGATCTCAAAATTCTTGGAGAAAGAAGTGTGTGGGGAATGAAGGATAGTTGGAAGGGACCTTACGACATCAAGGCCATGGTTGTAATCTCTCTTTCACATTTAATATGATACAGTAATGTGATTCCTTCCTATAAAGCTTGTTGTGTTTTATTGTATGATTCCTTGATCACATACATAGGTTTATATTGAGTTTATGCTATTACTATCACTTTGGTTGGTTGCATTCTTTTGCAGGACCATCATTGAATGAGTGTTGGAATAGAGCTAGGATGGAGATAGAAAGAGGAAGCGGCGTTTAAACGATATGTTGCCTATCCCTCTTTAGTTAGTAAATTCAATATTTAAAACTTAAGGAAAGCGTCATGTTCTAGTGTTTTTTGTTCTAGATCTAGGTGGATATAGGGAGATCAGTTATTGTCCAAACCTACCGATTTATCCAATAACACCCACAAGTCGACCTACGTTGTTTACCACCTTCGTACTGAGTGGATGCCACATTATCCCCCATTACTCACACATTTGGGGATATTCATGTGTGTAATTTTAGGAATATTCTACAAGGTCGAAAAACTTATAAATAATTTAAGGTTGAGAACATTGAAAAACCTTAACCCTAGATTGTTATTGGAGTAAGTTAAATACTAAGAAGCTAGGAGGCGAAAGGGTTCCATGATTTAGAATTGTACTTGTTTCATAGTTGAGTAGAACATCTAGGAGTGGTATTTTTATATAATAATAGAGGAGGTAAGGTATTTTGTAGCAGTCCTTCAGGCCACAATGTCAAAGGAAACTCCATAGTGAGTGCCCCTTTCTTTGTACTTATTTTTTTCATAACTACAAAAAAAAGAGCAGAGAATAGGCCTCCCCTTCTAGTTGGGTTTTCTCCCATATTGGGTTTCTTGTGATACATCATGTGTTTACTTTTGTGGATGATTTAACTCCTCTTTCATTTTATTATTGTTAGGAAATGAGATGCACTTCCACCCTAAACCTAGAAGAAAAGAGGAAGAATGATATAATCAAGAAAGTAAATCACACAAAAAGAACACATTCCACATAGATTTTACCCTCAAAACCAAAAACCGTGAAAACCATAATTCATTGAGTGTTTTTCTCCTTGTTATATTATTTATTAAAAATAAAACATTACATGTCTAACCTTGGTCCAGATCTTAGATATAATCGAAATGATACCATCTTTCTTACACAAGAACTCTGTATCCAATTCATCTTACATCTACATGAAAAGAAACCTATAAATTACAAAATCTTGGCGATTAGCCATTCATCATATAAATATACAATATTATTTTTTAAAACCTTACAACATGAATTCTTTTTAGGATTTACAATAGGAGAAATACTAAATAAATGGCTACCAAAAAATGGTCACAGATCCATGCATATCATTTTCTACAAATCCCACGAATCTCAAGATTTTGTTACAACTGACTACCAAGTTGTTGGTTGTGGAGCCTGATTATTTTCCTGATTCAGAGGTCCTTGCTTTCAGTCGTGTTTGTACCCTATGAAGTATTTACACCCCAGAAGTATGTACACTCTTCCACGTGGGGGAGTGCAGAGGGGGGGTACCTCCTCTGTGGGGTCCGGGGGGGCTATTCCCCCGACTGGGGGGTTTGGGGGCAAGAGGGCCCCCAACGGGGGCTTAGGGGCGAAGCCCCTAAAGGAAAAATTGCCTTGTAAATGTATATTGTAATTTCATTGTAAATATACATCGTTCATTATAAGGTCACAAATCTAATGATAGAGATTATGTTAGGGTTTTTTTCCCTAGAAGGCAACACTCTTTTATGAGGGAAATGTATTGTGACTATGGTGGATCACAAATATTGTATTCTGATAGAGGAGAATGTGAGAGAAAGAAGAGGAAGTTAAAACAGGTTTTTCTGTGGGTTGTATCCCTTCATTTGCTGGATAATAATAAAGGAAGGACATGGCAATTTCTTTGGTGGACATAGGCCACACTGGGTGAACCATCTAAATCTGTGTCTCTCTTGTACTGTGTATCTTCTATGTTTTGTGTTCTACATTTGCTTTATTTTATTGCTCCGCGGTGCTATTTTTTCTAACAACTGGTATTAGAGCGAAAGGTAACTCGCAGGAAAAGAGGGTTTCTAGTTTGAGTGGGAGCAATGTCAGAAGATGGAAAGTTTAGGGTTGAGAAATTTAATGGACAAAACTACCAGTTATGGAAAATGTAGATGGAAGATTATTTATATCAGAATGATCTATTCCTACCATTGGGTGGAGTAGCAAAGAAGCCGATGGCCATGAAGGACAAAGAATGGGAGATTCTTGACAAAAAGGCTCTACGAATGATATGGTGGATCCTGGTAGCATCGGTGGATTTCAATATCTCCAAAGAAAAGACAACGAAGGGTTTGATGGATGCATTAGCTAAATTGTATAAAAAACCCTTGGCGTCTAATAAGGTATTTATAATGAAGAGATTATTTAATATGAAGATGTCAGAAGGTGGTTCTGTTGCAGATCATTTAAATGAATTTAATACAGTTACTAATCAACTAAGTTATGTAAAAGTGGACTTTGATGATGAGGTTAGGGCTCTTCTAATCTTGTGCTCATTGCCAGAAATCTAGAACAACTTGGTCATGGTTGTAAGTAACTATGTCTCTGGTTCAAATACTTTAAAATTTTATGATGTTGTTGGTGTTATCCTTAGTGAGGAAATGTGACGGAAAAGCACAGGTGAGACATCAGGTAATGCATTAAACATGGAGAATAGGGGAAGCCAAAAGGATAGAGGAAAGGGCTATGGGAACCATGAAAATTCTAGGAAGGGAAGATCCAAATGTAAACTTGAAAAGATAGAGTGATGGAATTGTGGGAAGAAAGGACATCTAAAGAAAGACTGCAAATCTCCAAAGAAACAAAGAGATGGATAGCAGGAGAGAAATCAGGAAGAAAATGTAACAGGTGATGTGTTACAAGATGCTTTGATTATTTCTGTAGATAATATTTATGAGTCTTGGGTAGTAGATTTAGGAGCTTCGTTTCATTCCACACCCCATAGGAAACATTTTCTAGATTATGTTCAAGGTGATTTTGGACAGGTTCATTTGGGTGATGATGTACCATGCAAAATTGTTGGAATGGGAAAGGTAAAAATAAAGCAACGAAATGGAAACCAATGGTTTTTGAAAGAGGTAAGACATGTTCCTGATTTAAGAAAAAGTCTAATTTCAACATGGTAGTTGGAAAGTGAAGGTTGTATATCCATATTTATAGATAAGACATGGAAGGTCATCAAAGGATCATTGGTGATAGAGAAAGGAGAGAAGGTAGGTACATTGTTTTTATGTACTGGTAATACTGACTCTTCTATCTCTTTAGATTCTATAGGAATGGATATAGCACTATGGAATCATATGCTTGGACACATGAGTGAGAAGGGTATCTAGATACTTCACAAAAGAAATTTTTTGCCAGGTCTTAAACAAATTGATTTGGACTTCTGTGAGCATTGTGTTTCTGGAAAACAAAAGAGAGACAAATTTCTTAGAGTCGAAAAAGAAAAGAAGAATGAAAGGTTAGCGCTTGTGCATACAAATGTATGGGGACCGGCTTAGGTATCATCTTATGGTGTATCTAATTATTATGTTACTTTTATTGATGATGCAACTAGAAAAACTTGGGTTTATTGCATTCGACAAAAATCTGATGTTTTGATACTTTTAAGAAATGGAAAGCTTTGGTTGAGAATGAGACAGGAAAAAAGTTGAAGTGTCTCAAATCAGATAATGGAGGTGAATATTGCAGCAAGGATTTTGATGATTATTGTTCATACCATGGGATTCATAGAGAAAAGATAGTTCCAAGAACACCACAAGAAAATGGTGTGTTAGAAAGGATGAACAAGACAATCATGGATCATGCAAGGAGTATGAGATTACATGCCAGTTTGCCCTTACAGTTCTGGGCAGATGCTGTAGATATTGTTGTTTACTTAATAAATAGAGGACCTTCAAGCTCTTTGGATGGTAGAATTCTAGAGGAGGAGTGGACAGGAAAAAAGGTAAACTATTCTTTTTTGAAAACTTTCGGTTGTGAAGCATTTGTCCATATTGATAAATAAAATAGAGCAAAGCTTGAGGAAAAATACAAGAAGTGTGCCTTTATTGGATATGGTGTTAATGATTTTGGTTATCGCTTATGGGATTATGAAAATAACAAAATCATTAGGAGTAGAGATGTCATATTCAATGAGAAGGTCATGTAGAAAGATCAGTTGCAGGGAAAGAAATAGGAAAAAGAAAAACAAGAATACACAGTGCTTGATGAGATCACTGAAAAATAAATTCCAAAGGAACTAGAAAATCAAAATGTACAACAACAGGAGGAGCAGGTACCTCAAACACCTGCAAGTGTTGTTAGAATATCTACCAGGTTAAGTATACCCCCTGAACAATAGTCTCCTTCATTGTATTACTTATTATTGACTGATTCTGGTGAACCAGAATGTTATGAAGAGGCAATGCAGGTAGACACCAAAAAGAAGTGGGAGCAAGGCATGAAAGAGGAAATGGATTCCTTAGAAATAACCAGACTTGGGACTTGGTTCAGTTGCCTACGAGAAAAAGAGAATTGGAAAATAAATGGGTTTACAAGTTGAAGGAAGAAGATGGAGGAGAAAAGAGGTAGAAGGCTAAACTTGTTGTAAAAGGGTTTGCACAAAAGAAAGGTATAGATTTTGATGAAATATTTTCTCCTGTTTCTAAAATGACTTCAATTAGGACTATTTTAACTCTTGTTGCAGTAGAAGATTTGCATCTTGAATAGTTAGATGTAAAAACAATTTTTCTCCAAGGGGATTTGGAGGAAGAGATTTATATGCAGCAGCCATAGGGGTATGAGGTCAAAGGGAAGGATAATTTGGTATGCAGGTTGAAGAAGAGATTGTATGGCCTAAAGCAATATCCAAGGCAGTGGTATTTGAAGTTTGATAGGTTTTTGATAGAACAAGGTTATAGTAGATGTCATTCTGATCACTGTGTTTATTTTAAAAAGCTAGAAAATGGAAGCTTTATTATCTTGCTATTGTATGTAGATGACATGCTTGTTGCAAGGTCTAATATGCAGGATATAAATGTGCTCAAGAAGAAATTAGCCAATTCATTTACGATGAAGGATTTGGGTGCTGCAAAAAAAATCCTTGGCATGCGAATAACAAGAGATAGAAAAAATCTCAAATTGACATTGTCTCAGGGTGAGTACACAGAGAAGGTGTTGGAGAGGTTTAGAATGCAGAATGAAAAACAAGTTAGTACACCTTTGGCCAGCCATTTCAAATTAACTGAGGAAATGTGTCCCAAGACACAGGAGAAGATAGAATACATGTCCAGGGTCCCTTATTCATCAACAGTTGGCAGCTTGATGTATGCAATGGTTTGCACAAGACAAGATATTGCACATGCAGTGGGAGTTGTGAGAAGATATATGAAAAATCCAGGTAAAGAACATTGGGAGGCAGTAAAGTGGATTCTCAGATATTTGAGAGGTACTACTACTCATGCATTATGTTTTGGAGGTTCATACACTTTTCTACAGGGATATGTTGATTCAGATATGGCAGGTGACAAAGACAGCAGTGGGAGAACCACAGGGTATGTTTTCACTATAGGTGGAACATAAGTAAGTTGGATTTTGAAACTGCAAAAGGTTGTTGCACTTTCAACAATAGTGGTAGAGTATGTTGCTTCTACAGAGGCTAGTAAAGATATGATTTGGTTATAGAGGTTTATGGAGGAATTGGGAAAGAAGCAGGAGAACAACAGGTTGTATTGTGACAGTCAGAGTTCCATTCACCTTGCAAATAAATCAAACTTCCATTCGAAGAATAAGAATATACAGTTGAGGTACCAATTCATGTGATCCACCTTGGAAGATGGAAATTTAAAGTTGGAAAAGATACACATTAGCCAAAATCCTGCAGACATGTTAACAAAGGGAGTAACTAGGGAGAAACTGAGTTCCTTCTCAGTTTCAGTTGGTCTTCAAGAATGAATATGAATATGAGAAATTTACTAGTCCAAGAAGGTTCATATTCCAACATATACAACATCGATGGAGTTGTTGAGATCAGTCTCCAAGTGGGAGATTGATGGTTGTGGAGCCTGATTATCTTCCTGATTCCGAGGTCCTTGATTTCAGCCGTGTTTATACCCCATGAAGTATTTAGACCCCAGAAGTATGTACACTCTCCCACACTGGGGAGTGCATAGGGGGGGTACCCCCTCTACGGGGTCCGGGGGTGCTATCCCCCCGGCTGGGGGGTCTGGGGTTAAGCGGGCCTCCAGCGGGGGTTCGAGGGTGAAGCCTTCGATGGAAAAATTTCCTTGTAAATGTATATTGTATTTTCATTGTAAATGTGGACCATTCGTTATAAGGTCACAGATCTAACAGTAGAGATTATGTTAGGGTTTTTTTCCCTAGAAGGAAACCCTCTTCTATGAGGGAAATGTATTGCGGCTATGGTGGATCAAGAATATTGTATTATGAGAGAGGAGATTGTGAGAGAAAGAAGAGGAAGTTACAACAAGTTTTTCTATATGTTGTATCCCTTCATTTGCTGGATAATAATAAAGGAAGGACCTGACAATTTCTCTGGTGGACATAGCCCACACTGGGTGAACCACGTAAATCTGTGTCTCTCTTGTATTGTGTATCTTCTTTGTTTTGTTTTCCGCATTTGTTTTATTTTATTGCTCTGCGGTCCTATTTTTTATAACACAAGTCAAATTACCCGTCGAATACCATTCATCCTTCTTTTGGTCTTCATTCATTTTCCACATGCCCGCCTATCGACCTCTTGTTGGTTGACCTCTTGGACATGTTTTCGATCTCTTTACTATGTTGAAGCACCTTGATCTTCAAATTCATTGTTACCCGATAGAATCACCTCGACCTTCAACTTGCAGTTGTTCCACCTTGACCTTGTATTTACTGGATCTAACTACCTTGAACATCGAACTTGAATGTCAGTATATATACCTCGACTTTCACTAAAAATAATATAACAACCCAACATTCTCCCACTTGTTGTCTTCTTTGTTGAAACTAGAAGACCTTTGAAAATTCATTCACAAACCTAGGGAAGAAATTCCCATTGCCTCTCTTCGCCAAGATAAATTCATATCACTTATAGACTTGTTCAATGAGTATGCTATGTTTTGCAATGTGTCTACTTTCTCTAGCATCACCTTGTTGATTTCCACCATGTCTTTCAAGAAATGGTATTGTACATCAATGTGCTTATTCTTCGAATGATAAGTTGGGTTCTTTTCCATAAAAACTTATCTTTGACTATCGCAACTTATCTTCAAAGCTCTTTTCTCAAACCTTATTCCTGAATACAACCTTTAAAACCATACTACTTCTTTGATTACATGAGTGGCTGCCATGTATCTAGCTTTTGTTGTTGAAAAGGCTACAACCACTTGTCGCTTACTCATCGAGATGATTTCCACACCGAACATATTGAATACATATCCACTGGTTGACCTCCATAGATCCATATCTCTACCCCAATCGGTGCCGACAAAGCTATGTACATTTACTTCACTGTCACCTTCAAATTTTCCTTGGTAGCATATAGCATAGTTTTTTTTGCCACACAAATACCTGAATACTCTTTTGACAATTTTCCAATGCTCATTCCCAATTGTCGACATCTATCTTCTCAACACTTCCACTACATGGGAAATTTATATTCAAGTGTATACCATCGTATACATTAGACTACCAAAAACAATTGCATAGGGAACATGTTCCATGTCCTCTATTTCTTCCTATGTCTTTGGAAATTGTTCATCATTTAGCCTTGCTCCCACAAAAATTGGCACTTTCACAAGTTTTCAATCTTGCATGTTGAGATGTTACAAAAATGTTTCAATATACTTCATCTGGTTCAACCAGATATTTCTAGTTTCTCGATCTCTCTTAATATTCATTCCTAGAATGAAGTTAGAGGCACCGAGATCCTTCATGTCGAAGTTGGAGGATAATTGGTTCTTCATCACCTTTATTACATTCATATTTTTTCCAATTAGCAACAAGTCATTGACATACAAAGGTGCATACATGAAACAACCACCTTCTTCTTTGGATTATATCTAGTCATCAACTTTTCTTCTCACATACCCCAAACTAAGGATGTATGTTTTGAAATTTTGGCACCACATCCTTGATGATTTCTTTAGACCATAAAGGGATCTTTTCAGTTTGCACACCAAATATTTATTTCTATTTACTACAAATACTTCATGTTGTTTAATGTATATTTCTTCTTATAGGTCCCCATGCAGGAACATTGTCTTCACAACCATCTGTTCTATTTCCAAATCAAATTTTGCAACCAGACACATTAGTAATCTAATGTAATTTTATTTTGCAACAGGGGAAAAAATATCACCAAAATCGACTCCATCAACTTGGGAATATCCTTTCGCTACTATTAAAGATTTGAATTTCTCGACTTGACATGCTATATTCATCTTCTTCTTCAATACTCATTTACTACCAACAGGATTTGTTCCACTAGGAAACTTGACTAAGTCTGATGTCTAATTCTTTTGCAAGGATTCCATCTCTTCGATCATGGAATCCTTCTATATTTTTCCCTGTATTAAGTCAACTACCTCCCCGATCGACTTGTGCTCATTATTAATGGAATTTAACATGAATGTGAAATGGAAATTAGGCAGACTATGCCTTTTGATTCATTTTATTATTCTTTCTTACCTCCTTACAACCCGGGTTGGTTGTTCCTCGTCTTCCTCTTATTCAATTGACTCATCTGAATCATCTTCTTTGTTCCTCAGTTAAAACCACATTGTCTCTAGATTATTCGTGGTCTGAACAATCTCTTAAGGGTTAGACTTACTTAGGAACTCTTTGAAGAAAAAATATTGAGTGTACATTGTTTTCTTTTATGTAGGATCCCATAACTTATATGATTTCATTCCTTATTTCTATCCAATGAAAATACATATGAATTCCTTCTTATCTAGATTTATCCTCTTTTCCCTGGGAACATGCACAAATGCATCACAACCAAATACTTTGAGATGTGAAACCGAATGCTTCTTACCCAACCATAACGCATGTGGAGTCATGTCAACTAGCATCGATGAATGATATATATTCAATATATATTTTGCAATGTCGATTTCCTCCACCCAGAATTCTTGTGCAAGCCCAACACCATTGAGCATGCTCCTTTCCTTTTCCATCAATGTTGTGTTCATTCTCTCAATAACTCTAATTTTCCATGGGGTATATGGTGTGGTATTTTTGCCTGCTATGCCACACTACTTTTAGAACTAATCAAATTATTTTCCATAGAATTCACCACAATTGTCAGTTCTCGTCACCTTAATCTTCTTATCTGTCAATTTTTCTACAAGATATTTAAACTCTTTCAATTTATCTAAAACCTCTTATATCTTCCTTAGTAAATATATCTATGTCTTCTTGGAGAAATCATCTATAAAGGATACATAATACAAGGATCCACCAATTTAAGACACTGAAACAAGTCCAAACACATCACTATGAACCAATTCTAGAATCTCATTTTCCCTTGTTGAACAAGATGGAAACCTCACCTGACTATGTTTTCCATATATACAATGTTCCTAAAACTCAACCTTTAAATTACATTCACGAAATTCTTTGACCATACCTTTTTTATGCATAACTCAAAGTCCTTTTTCTCCTATGTATCCCATCCTCTTGTGCAATAGCATGGTCAAGTAAACGCTATGATGATTTGTATATTTCTTTTGAATCAACTAAACCCGAGTCGAGTCGAGTAAACTTCAGGAAAAAATATGGTGTTGCATATAGTCAATTCGACACCACCTAGCAACTTGTATAAGGTTCCAATTTGAACTCCTTTCATTAAGACAATCCCACCTCTGGCCATCTTGCACGAATCCTTCTGAAATATAGTGTGCACTCTAGAATCATTGATATTACTGACATATATTTGGTTTCTTTCCAAACCGGGAATGTGTAGCACACCTCGAAGGATTATGCTCCTCCCATTCTGCATTATCAGTCAAAATCTTTCATGTCTGACAATTTTGGTTGTCGAGTTGTCCCCCAAGAATACTTCTCCTCCTTCATATCCTTTATATTCACAACACCCTTCTTTATCTAGTGTCATATGATAGCATTTTCCTGAGTTGATCAATCAAACATCTTGATCTGACTATGTATTGGTCGACACCAGGTACACATCACCTCCCTTATCTGGAGTCATCTTTCTCTAACTCGATTGCTTCTCGTCAGATATTGTACCAATTTCCATAACCTTCGAATTGCAATCCTTTTTGTAATGCCCAACTTTACCTCATTTCAATCATCTTCTTTTCAATACTAAATTTGGGATGTAGATCTACCCTTTGAATTTCACTTTCTACCAAACAATTTTCATTTATCTTTGTCAACCAGAATACCTCTCACCACTAAAGTATCTTTGGTCGATCCTTCCATGTTTTTTTTTCCCATCTCTTCTGATAGTAGAGATGCAACAACATCTTCTAGCGCTAATGTGGTTGTATTACTTCCTATAGTCACGACTAAGTTATCTCAGGAGTCTGGAAAATAACATAATAGGCGTACACATTTCTCTTCCTTAGTTATTTTAATATCCACAGAGGATAAATCACTTATAATGGTTTTAAACGTATTTAAATTCTCATTCACTGAAATGTCATCACTCATTCTCAAAAGATACAGTTTCTTTCTAAGAAACAACTTATTTACCATGGATTTCGACTGGTATAATATTCCCAACTTGTCCGACAGTTTCTTGGTTGAATCTTCACCTGAGACATTCAACAGTACCGAATCTGCAAGAAAAAGTCGAATTGCACTCCTTTCTCTTCTCTTGAGTTTATCCCACACTCTTTCATTGAAATTCCTATGAGCCTGCTACCTGGACAAACTATTGTCCATTATTCTCGATATACAAGGATATCTTCAATTTTAAGATTCCAAAGCTCAAAATTCTCTCCATTGAATTTTTTGATCTCTATTCTCAAACTACTCACCATTGTTTAACACAATATTGAGCACAATATTTAAATATTTCAGATTTATGACTCTTATTGACCCTAAGGTTTATCTCAAATCCAAGATTGTTAAGCCAAGCTCACATACCACATGTTAGGAAATGATACACACTTACACGCTGAACCTAGAAGAACAAAGGAAGAAAAATATAATCAAGAAAGTAAATGACACAACAAGCACATAGTACACAAATATTTTACCCTAGAAACCAAAACTAAGAAAACCAACATTCCTTGAGCACTCTACTCCTTGTTGTCTTATTCATTCATAATAAAAGGTTACATGTCTAACTTTGGTCCACACCTAATACACAATCAACATCATACCCTCTTACTTAGACAAGAATGACACTATAGACAATTCAAATTACATCTAAATGACCAACAACCTCTAAATTATAGATTCTTTGTGATTAGTCATTCATCATCAAAAGATTGAAGATTATTTTTTACAACCTTACAAAACACATTCTTTATAGGATTTACAAAATGAAAAACACTAAAGAAATGGTGCCCAACAAAATGGTTACAGATCCATGTGGATCATTGGCTACAAATCCTGTGAATCTAGGGATTTTGTTTCAGTTGACTACCAAGTCGGATTACCCATTGACTATGCGTCTCCCTTCATTCAATCTTCATTTGGTAGCCACACACCCACTTGTTGACCTCTTATTAGTCAACCTCTTTGACTTGTTATTGTTGTCTTTACCATGTTGAACCACCTCGACCTTCGACTTCGAATTTACTAGGTTGACTCACCTCGACCTTCGACTTGTTGTCGATCCACCTCAACTTCCTCTTCACCTCGTCGAACCACCTCAATCGTCTATTTCATTTTTTAGTTGATCCACCTCAACTTTCACTTCAAAGAATATAACAACCCAACACGTATTTCAATTATTTTCATAAATTCAAGTACTAATCTTGTAATAATTAATCTAACATCTGAGGAAATAAATTACATAGTCTAAGATTTCAAAATCTTACAAGATATATTCCGATGAACTATTCTAGTGGAATATCCACGGAAGCTTACAAATCACATAGCCCTAGAAGAATTGTATTGTTAGAAACTTATAATATTGAGATATGCATAGAAAGAACCTTAATGTCCTTTGAAGGAAATGTTATAACCTATGTTGGACATAGACATGTAGAAACACAAATTACCTAGGAAAACATAACTTTCTAATACTAACTTACTCAATCAAAATGACCAAATGACATTAACATTGAGTCTCAACAAAACTCTAATTGATCATTTTCTTCAATAATTCTCCTCTAGAATACGTGTATGTCTACTACAATTTCTAGAGAACATATAAGAGATGTGATATACCATCATGTGTTTTTTTTAATGGAAGATATTAAGTTGAAAATATCTTACAAGTTTGGAGACTACATATATTTGTGTCATACACCATGCTATTTATTTACTATTCACATCAACCATCACATATTTAATTGGTTCTATTGCAACACTTGTTTTTTCATGTGATGAAGACATCATCAAATATGAAATCACTATCCAATATGGTGATATTGAAAATGACATTGTAGTTTCTAAAGATTTCTCCTTTCAAATTTCATTCCAATTACCTACACTTCTTTATGAATATATTGCACCTCTCTTTTAGGGTTCATAGAATTTGAATTTATTCCCATATTGTTAAAAAAATTGGAATGTGCACTTCCTTTTTATGATGGTCCAACTAAATGTAATCTATAATGAAATTTTCCTTCAAATAAATAAATAATTGGCATCAAAATCTCTAGTCATGTCACTCTTAAAAATTGATGTAATAAATGGATTAAGAGGTTGTTGGAGAATTCATTTATGTTTGATGGTGTTTTTTGAAATTGAAAGGATGATTAGAAAAAGCAATAGTTTTAAATTTTTATGCAATAAAATTTTCAACAAAAAAATCATTCATTTTCCAATTTAATTCAATATGTTTTTGTCTTTTTTTGTTTTTCCTAAGTTATTGATTTCCATTGTACATTAAAAATTATAACATCCATCCTAATTCTTTCCTTACTTCCAATGTAGGTACAAGGTGTGTTTAGAGAAAAAAAAAGTATGCATCCACTTGAGATCATTTGTAGTAAATCTTGGTAACAAGATGTTACTATCTCCTCCCATTTTAAGGGTTGCAAAGAGAATACACCAAGAACCTATGAAAAAGTTGTGCAATACATATTGGACAAAGGATACACAATAGGGGAATGCATCTTGTGAAATTATGTCCTCCATAAATTCTTTATAGATGTTCTTGGTATTTTCTACAAAAATTACATGTTGAAATATGTATGGACAACTTCACAATTGTCTAAGTTTTTTTGTTCATGTTAACCACTAGACAATGCCATTGTAAAAGTGTGAAATATTTGAATTTGATGATCCAACTTGTGGATTAGTTTCTAGTTTCATTTTTTCCAACTTTGAAAAGAACAGTTAAAAACTAAAAAAAAAAAAAAAAAAATCAAATATGCCTCTAAATTTATTCATATTATATAACTATTTGTAAAATAGTGCAATCTTTTCAAAAAATATTGACTATGTGTTATATTTATTCTATATATTGGTTTACTTATATTCTATAATGAGATTTTTTAGTGTATCCTTGTATGGCATATTTGTATTCTAATGACTCCATTCAACTAAGGCTTGTGTTTATTTGTGCATAACATGTTATAATACATATTCCTAGTGCTAATATTTTCATGTTGACATCTTCTTTATAATAATATTTCATATTTATTTAACTCTCCAAATATTTCTTGTCTTTGGTTTATTTTTTATTTCATTATATCTACCTACAACATTTATAAAAAAAATTATGTAATTTTGAAAATATAATTTCTTATTTTTCTTGTTTCTTAAATTTTTTATAAGAATTTTGATATAATTTTCGAAACATAATTTTTTATTTTTAACATTTTTTTAATTTTTTATTTTTCCATATATATTTCTTGTTTCTTGAATTTGAGTATGTTCACCTCGCTATGTGTATGTACGATCTCTTTAGATACCATATTGGCATCTACAATTTTAATCTTGCACATAACTTCCCATGTTCAGTTAATATTATATTTTGATTAGGATTACTAGTTTGAATCTCTTTGTAACCATTTTGAAGAATATAATATAAAGGTTATTAAGAAATGGTATGGGCCCATTGTCATCATGTAAGCCCGAATCGTTTTTAGCAATAGAATAATAATTAGAACCTTAATAACTTATTTATATGTTCTTCAATTTTTTTTTTTTAATGTAGTCATCTTGGTTGAAAATACTACTTATTTTACAAAATAGAATGTTATTGTCATCATGTAAGCCCGAATCATTTATGGCAATAGAATAATAATTAGAACCTTAATAACTTATTTATATGTTCCTCAATTTTTTTTTTAATGGTAGTCATCTTGGTTGAAAATACTACTTATTTTACAAAATAGAATGTTATTGTTATTCCTTTACGTGGTGTTCAATTCAGGTTGGTTACTTTCCTAATTATAAAATGTTATTTTTCTTTATGCCAATGATTCAGTAATAAAATCTAAAAATTGAATTGTCTCCATTTTATAAATTTATCTAATTTCAATTAATATAATTTGTAAGAAAATATTTGATTAAAATGGAATTGATAGTAATTTGATTGGTATATATATTGTATTTTATTTAGGATTTGAATTTATGACTTTTCAAGAAGAAGCACATATTCTTAATTATTAAATCCACTAAGATTGTATAAATTTTTAATATATACACACATTATTAAAGTTTTATTTTTACATAGTTTTGTTTTATTATGAAACCAAGTTATTGAATTTAAATTTATTCTTTCCATTAAAGTCGATCTTTATTATTTTTCAACTTTTAAAATTATTTTATTTCAATGTAGTAATTCAAATAAACTTGAAGGTTATTATTTTTCAAAGTTTATAATGAATAAACTTTTAGTCTAGAATATGATATATTTTTAAATTCAAATGGCCTTCATTATTTTCGTTTCCATAAAGCGAAGTGAACAATTATTTTTTAATCCATTTTCATACGGCAAAAGCAACAATTATTTTTTAATTCATTCCCATACGGCTAAGTCAACAAATTTTATTTCTTTTTAATTCTTACTCTACGCTGTGTGCTTCACCATTTAAGGCTATTTAGCGGCCCGTCTTGTTCGAATGGAGAGCGTTTGAAAAATGTAAAGTAGAAAATATTCCGTGAAAAAATGCGATGGAGTGATCCGCTTAAATGGTCATCATTGATCATGATTCATGAGAGGAATCAAGTTTTAGGGATTTGAAAGCCTGGACCTTGCCGACATGCCCACAAGGAGAACTCAAAGCCTATACAGATTGTCGAAAAAAATCCTTCAGAAAAATCTCATCACCCACATGGAATTCTTCTTCCTGCAGAGAACGTTCCTAATAGGGTGGGAAAGGTGGACGCCACCAAAGTGTATTAGGCTTCATCTTGGCCGGAATCAATCATGTTTCCTTTCATATTTATTGAAGAATTACCTAAATTTAGCTTTGCCCAAGGGCGGCAAGGGGACGAGATAAGGGGGGGCAATTTTTGTATTTGTTTGTATTACTTCTATTAGCTACATTGTATAATTGACGAGATATGTACAATATAATTGATTTGTTGACAAAAGCTTGATAGAGGTCAGAAATAGATCGTTTTAAAGTTGTGCAGCCCTTGAAGACGAGACGTTTTGGGCCAGCAAGGCGTTTTAGGCCTGGCCAGAGTTGACAATATGGACGTAATGGAAAATCTATGAGTATTTTAAGTTGTCACGCATGGTGTGTAGATCGATCCTCTCCTCTTTCCTCTATTCTTCTTTATATTAAGTTGTTTTGAATAAAGATAGATTTCATTGGATTCTATGTTACGGGAACATTGTGTGCCTCATAGTGAAATAAATATAACCTTCTCTTCAAAACTCTCCATTGTTAACTCATTGGAGATCATCTCCGTTTCTTTTTGCAATTATCAGCATGCAAAGTAGAGTATTCTTTTACAAATCAAGAGAATAGTCTTTTTGCAATTATCACTAGCACAACAGCAAACTAGTGGCCGGCGAAAGCCTAAAGGTTTTGGCTAGCTCAGAAAATGAAACAAGGTCTTAAAATGAAAGGTGGTCATAAATTGAAAAGTCAAACCTGAGTTTACTCAAACTCATAAATTGGTAAATATTAAATGGTTAATCTCTCCACTGAGACATGGCAATCAGTTAACCACCATAGTAAATTTTAAATATGATCAAATAAAAAAATAAACATATAAACTAATGTCTTTATAATAGTGAGGAAGTTAGTGGTTAAAATCACAACCATTGATTTATTGGGACAACTAAGAATATTCCATCAATATTTAATCTTGTCCATACAAAACTAATTAAGCACTAAAAACCTTTTAAATGTGTTCATAGTCAATAGGTGTAATTATTAACATGCAAAGTAGAATAATATTTTTTGCAAATTAAGAGAATAATGTCAATTGAAGGTGGGAATAAGGTTTCTTCTAAGAATTTCAAACACTCACTATTCTCTTGTGTGCAATATTGTATCATATGACCAACAAAACACACACTTGTTTTTCTACCCAATGAACCATATTTTTATAATTTGCATATTCTCTAATTCATGCTAATCAATATTAGGAGTGTAGATTAGATAGTCATTCATTTTCTAGTTTATGCATATACAATATTGGAATATCTAATCTTACACCCTCGGTTTGATGATGTAGTGATCATTAATTAAGTTAGTTAATTCGCTCAATAACTATCTCTCTTAAGAACCCAGATGTACACCTCAATTATCTCAAGTGTCTATATACTCATTTTTGAAAGCAGTGATGGTCTACAAACCCACAAAACTTGATGATGCCTTTGTTCAATAACAATACCTAGAGAACATATAGCATAAAAAAGGACATCCAAGTGGTTCCAATAGAAATACCAAGAATATGATTCCAAGGAGGGATAGAACAAGTGGAAAGGAAAAGACCAAAAGATTTCAACCATTGTAGTACAAGGATCCAAACATCAGTATAACCATTGCAATATTGATGGTCAAACCAAAGACAAGTGTCCAAAGCTACATCTAGAGTTGAATCTAAAGAACTGTAAAAATGATTCAAAGAAGAAGAACCTACTAGGAAATGATTCACTAAACTAGGTAGAGAGAAGCCCAAACGTGGATGAGAATATTGCATGCACTTCATTGCAAATGGAGGTGACTCTTAGTATCCTTCAACACACATAACTGATGGAGATGACTAAACTCTTCCATATTAATATCTAGGTCAAAAATACCATGGTAGATCCTCTATTGAATTCCAGGTCAAGAGAGACCTCATATAAGATGATTTAGTTAGCAGGATTTGGTTAGAGGTTCATGATCATAGAAACCCATATCTATTGGGATGGGTGAATAAGCATGTAAAGATCAAAGTAACTAAACGATGCGAGATCAAGTTTTCTATAAGAATGTAAATTTTATTGATGATGTGGAGGTAAATGTGCTACCCCTTGATGTGTGTGGTATATTATTTGGAATCTCCTACATGTATATAAGATATGAGATATCTATGAGGAGAGAAAACTAGTACCACCACATCAAGGATGAGAAGTGTTAGATCATCAATTTACACAAAGGAAAGTAAAATATATTTGTGGTAAGTGCTAACCAATCCAAAAAGTTGATCAGTTCTATTAAGAAGTATGTATTACTTTTCTTAAGAGAGAATCAACCAAGGGAGGAATCACTAGGAGTAAATGCATCCCTGGAGGGATGTACCAAAGTAAAAAAACCAATAGTTTGAGTTGTTGTACGAATAGAAAGGAATATTCTGGGATCCTAAAGGGATTCCACCTAAGAAGGAAGTGGAGAACCTATCCATTACCAAACAAGGGGGTTGTACAGACAATCTATTTTGGAAGAAAACAAAGTGAAGAGATAGTTGTAGAAACTAATGGAGAAATAATTAATTCAACCAAGAACTTCACCTTGTAGGTTAACTATCGTCATAGTACCCAAGAGAAGATGGGACTTGGTGAGTGTGTATAGACTACAAGTATTTGAACAAGATATCCTCTTCATAGGATTGATGATTTGTACAAATTGCAACGTGCCAAATGCTTCACCAAGTTCAATGTCAAATGATGATACCATAAGGTATTCCTTAAATAAGAAAACACCAGGAAGAATTCCTTAAAGAAAATGAAAGGTTTGTATGAATGGTTGGTCATTCCTTTTGGTTTAAGGAATGAATTGGCTACATTTATGTGATTGATGAATGATGTGTTCCGTCCCTACTAATATTAATTTGTAATAATGTATTTGGATGACATATTTGGAAGAGAACATCTCACATGTCATGGACGTACTAGAAACTATGAAAAATCACCAATTAATGGATAACCTCAAGAAAAGAAATGTCAGTTTTCTCAACAATCATTGTTGTATTTGTGGTAAGTGGTGAGTGGAGAAGAAATCAAGATAGGTCCCTTAAGTATGGAGGTCATCATCAAATGGTTAGTTCCAATTAATTTCACCAAACTTAGGATATTTTTCGGGGCATCAAAGTACCGAAGGAATTTCATAGCATCCTTTTCAATAGAAGTTGTGCCACTGCATTCCATAACAATCAGTGGTAAGAGTTTTTAGAGGGAAAATAATTAGTATAAATATTTAGTTGAGCTAAAAAAAAATATCATAATTGTTGGTTCTTACGTTTCCTAACCAATAGAAGACTTTCAAAGTGGAGAGAGATGCAATTAGTAATTCTATGGGTGAAATTTTTGTGCAAGGAGGTAGGATGATATGCTATAATGTAGAACTGTTTCATGGGGTATTTTTGAACTACCCTACATATGATGAGGAACATTATTCCCTAGTTCAAGATGTTAATAAGTGGAAGTACTATTTGATGGGAAATGAAAGAATTGTCGAGATTGATCACCAACCACTATAGTATTTGCAAGCCTAGAGTAAGATTCAAGAAACCAGACATTACAAATGGATGGAGATTTTGCAACAATTTCATCTAGCCCTCAAATAAAAAAAGAGAAGCACTAATAATTTGGAAGACATGATTTGAAGGCCATCTACATCCAATATGACATCTTCTGGAACTATTATGCACATGGAACATTTTACCCATGTTGCATAAAAATAGGAATACACATAATACATGGACTTTAAAGAGATGTTCCAACAACTACACGAAAAAATTTGTGCAAAAGAAGGTGATGGTAAGGATGACTATAATATCCATAACATGTTACTCTAGAACATAGATAATATTTTTTTTAGAGGATCACACCTCCAAGGTTTCAATACATTTTTGTTTTAGGAAGAGAATTTCCAACTAACAAAGGTATTTGTATTTGCCCATAATGAAAAAATATGTAGCCCTATTTACTATAGGATGCACGCTTTGTTGTACCAACAAGACCGATAATAGGAAGCAAGGTTGATATCATCCCTTGTACCCCTTGGACCTTAGGCAATAATTTCCATAGATTTTGTGGGTGGTTTTCCAAAAAAGAGGAAAGGACATCACTATTTGTTTGTGGTGTTTGAAAATTTCAATAATATGTTCTTGACTAAGCCTTGTAAAAAGACCATCAAAGGATAAGAACTATAAAACATGTTATTTGAACAAGATTGGGTGTAATTTTAGATACAAATGAGCATTATATCAGATAGGATACTAGATTTCGTAGAGCCTTTTATACTACACTTTGAGAAAATATGGACACCAAATTGAAGAGATATACAAAATTCCATACAAAAACATATTGGTAGAAAAAAGAAGTTGATAGGAATTTTCTTCAACCTTTGAGGGGTTATAATCAGAAGAATCTAAGGATATAGGATGAAACTGTAATATACATTCAACACTGTTATAATATAGAAGTCCATACTTCTACTGTCATGTCCCAATTTTAAACTTTGTTTGGGTATTTTCTTTCTTTGACCTTGGATATTGTCTATGGATAGAAAGGAGTGAGGGAATACAGGAGAGGAGAATAATTGAGAGAAAAGAAGTTTTTTGAAAATATTATAAGACACATTTTCAATTACAAGAGACGTTGAAGAAGTTGTAGGAAAGGTAGAAGGTTTGACATGATCAACACAAAACTGAAAAATAATTCAAGGTAGGGGACAGAGCTTGATGGCATAGATACCATCCCCTTTTGTGTTATTATACACATCAAGATCTTTCCAATGGTGCAAAAATAACCTTAATCATAGCTCGTATGTTGAAGTTATGCCTCTATCAAGTTGACCACCATGATATTGAGTGGATGACACAAAAACACCCATTCCTCACATTTGGGACTATCAACATGCGCAATTTCAAGAAGACTCTATAAGGTCCAAAACCTTATCACTAATTGAGAGTTGGATATGTTAAATATCAGGGTGGTAGGAGGAGAATGGGTTACATTCTTTAGCATTGTACTTGTTCCATAGCTAAAGAGAGAATTTAGGAGTGGTATTTTGAGATACTAATAGAGGAGGTAGGAGATTTTGTAGCATTATTTCAGGCCACGGTGTCAAAGGAAACTCCATAGTGAGTGCCCCTTTCTTCTTACTTGTTTTTCATAACTAAATAAAAGAGACCAAAGCATACACCTCAACTTCTTGGTGAGTTTTCTTCGAGAGAAGGTTTCATATGATATATCTTGTGAGTATTTTTGCTGATGATATGATTATTTGACTCTTCTTTCATTATCAAATTTCAATTATTTTCATAAATTCAAGAACTAATCTAGTAATAATTATTATGGGATATAAGGAAATAAATTGCATAGTCTAAGATTTCAAAATATTACTAGATATTTTCTAACAAACTATTTTAGTGGAATATCCATTAAATTTTACACGTCACATATCCCTAGACAAAATATATTTTTATAAACCTCCAATATTAATATATGAAAAAAAATAACTTCAATATCTTTTAAAGGAAATGTTCTAACCATTTTTCGACATATGAATAGAGAAAAACAAATTTCCTAGGAAAACACAACTTTTCCATGATAATATACTCAATCAAAATTACCATATGGAAATAACATTGAGTGTCAACAAAGCTGTAATTTCTCACTTTGTTCAACATTTCTCCTCTCGAATAAGTCTATGCATAGTATACTTTGTAGAGAAATATAAGAGATGTGTACCATCTTTTCTTTTTGTTGAATGGAATATATTCAATTGAAAATATCGTAAAGGTTTGGAGGCCACATATAATTATGACATGAACTACTCTTTATTGACTATTGACATCAACCATCACACATTTTATTGGTTTTAATGAAAAAAATAGCGTTGCATGCTATCGAGACAACATCAAATATGAAATCATTATTGACTATTGACATCAACCATCACACATTTTATTGGTTTTCTTGAAAAAATTATTGTTGCATGCTATAAAGACAACATGGAATATGAAATCACTATCCAATATGGTGATATTCAAAATGGCAATGCAATTTGCAAATATTTCTCCTTTCAAATTTGTTTCCAAATTCCTTCACTTCTTCTTTCTGAAAATGTTGCACCTCCCTTTTTCAGGGTTTATATAATTTGAACTTATGGCCATATTGTGAACAAAAACCGAAATGTGCACTTTTGTTTGGTGATGATCTAACTAACTCAAAACTATAAGGAACTTTCCCTTTTATATAATTTGAACTTATGGCCATATTGTTAGCAAAAACAAGAATGTGCATTTCCTTTTGCTGATGGTCTAGCTAACTCAAAGCTATAATAAAGTTTCCCTCCAAATAAACAAATAATTAGCATCAAAATATCCAACCATGTAACTCTTAAAATTTGATGTAATAAAATGATCAAGAGCTTGTTTGAGAATTAATTTCTCTTCAATGGTGGTGATTTTTTATGCAATCAAATTTCTAACAAAAATTTCACTTATTTTCCAATTTAATTCAATTGTTTTTTTTTCCTTTCATTTTTGTCCTAAGTTATTGATTTACAATGTCCACCATACCATATAAAAAATAATAACATCCATACCAATGCCTTAATTACTTCCCATGTAGGTACAAGGTGTGTTTAGATCCAAAAAAAAAAAAATATATACATCAATTTGAGATCATTTGTAGTAAATCTAGGTAGCAAGATGTTACTATCTCCTCCCATTTTAAGGGTTGAAAAGAGAGCACACCAAGAACCTATTAAAAAGTTGTGTAATACATTTTGGACAAATAATACACAATATGGGAATGCATACTCTGAAAGCGGTGCTCCATGCATTCATTATAGATGTTCTTTCTATTTCTTACAAAACTTACAAGTTAAAACTTTCATAGACAACTTCAGAATTATGAAAGTTTTCTTGTTCACACTAACCACTAGCAAATGCTATTATAGAAGTGTGAAACATTTTAATTTGATGATCCAACTTGTGGATTAGTTTTTACTTTGGATTTTTCCAACTTTGAAAACAACACGTAAGAACTAGAAAATAAATTTCAAACATGACTTTGGATGTACTAGTATTATATAGCTATTTGTAAAATTTTGCATACCACACAAATAAATACCTACTATGTGTTTTATTTATTCGATACATTGATTTACTTATGTGCTATAATGGACTTTTTTTAGTGTATCATTGCATCACATATTTCTGTTCTAATAATTCCATTGAACTAAGACTTATTTTTGTTTGTGCATCACATGAAAAATAATACACATGCCTAATGTTAATATTTTCATGTTGATATCTATTTTATAATAATATTTCATATTTATCTAATTAATTGTTCAAATAGTTTTATTTTTTGGTTTAATTTACATTTCATCATATTTACAACATTAATAAGAGATTATGATATCAATTTCAAAAAACAATTTGCTATTTTAACATAAATTAACATTTTCATGGCTTATGATGTGTTGTTATTATTTTAATCTATGTGTATGTATTATTGAAAAATAAATATTTTTGTTCTTTTAAACATAATTCATATTAATATAAACATCTATTTGTATGTTGAATTTGTGTATATACATATTTTTCAAAGTCAGATTGATGTGGGATTTTCCATCTCTCCTTTAAACATCGTTTTCTTCACCCTTGCACTTTTTTTCTTTTCTTCACCCTTGTACTGATGTGGGATTTTCCATCTCTCCTTTAAACATCGTTTTCTTCACCCTTGCACTTTTTTTCTTTTCTTCACCCTTGTACTTTTTTTCTTAGGTTATAGATCTCTCATTCCTTTATAGTTCAATAATGTATTAGCATAGCATATACAAGTCTTGCATGGATCCATGTCATACTTGTTTCAAAAGAGCATCTATGTGGGTCTAAGCAAGGTGGTCAAACAAATCACATAACTTTTTCCATTATCGTAAATATATACAAATTTTACATGTACCCTCACTTTGGTTTGGCATAGGTTTTTAGGAACAAGCCATGCTAATGTATATTAAAAATATGATCACGTAATCTATTCTTAAAAATCAAACATCAAAAAACCTTGTCTAATAATTTCCATTTTACTTTTTAATAGGAAAACTTATATATAATTTTATAAGTATTATTTTCCTCTTTCCAAACGATGCTAATGTATATTAAAAAATATGATCATGCAATCTGGTTTTAAAGGAAATCAAACATTGAAAAACCTTGTCTAATAATTTCCATTTTACTTTTTAATAGGAAAAATTATATATAATTTTATAAGCATTTTTTTCCTCTTTCCCTCCATGTATGATCTCTTTAAGTAGCATTCTCTCATTTATCATTTTTGTAACATTTCGCTTTAGCGCACTGAGCGAACTTTTTTCTTGAGGACACTTGCTTGCAAGTGATCCAGATTATTATGGTATTAAAACTTTTGATTTTAATTATGAGGCGTTATGGGTTGATGACATGTTGTTTTACTGCATTGACATAGATAGGTGCTATTGACTCGGCTTTACTGAGTCTGCAAGATTTTGGACCTCAGGGATGCAGAGGCATCGATGGAACCCCTTGGACACTGGATCGAGTCCGGGAGTGTACCATTGGTGTTTGATTGTATTACTGTGATATTAGTGCATCTGATTAGATGATATGATATGGATATATTCTGACATGATTTGTTGATGATGCAGGCTGACGATAGCTTGTCGACTAGACTCACATGTGGAGTAAAGGGGTCATGCATTACTACCAGAGATGTCGAGGGAGAGGTGTGGACAACATTCCTATCACAGCCTACTAGTACTCGCATTGTGGTTTGAACGGTAGGTTAATGTTTACCTAGTTCGAGAGGACCCACGATGTCATGAGGGAAAACTGCGACAGTCGCTCACGATGATTCTAAGCGCCACGCAATAAGGCAGGGGCCTTATTCCTTAGAGTCCCTTAGTCTCCCACAAGTTCACTTGGTAGAGTATTGACTCCAGGGGTTTTTGATGTCTACCAAGTCAGTCAAGAGGTGAGTGGCAATATTGGAGCATGTACTGCGTTCTGAAGGGCACGTCGCGCAAGGGAAACAAATTACGGCGAGTAGCACCCTTGGAGCACCTAGTGCGTCCTAAAGGGAACGTCACATTGTTGATGATAGATGAATGAACCTAGACAGTCTTAGGATGAACAATGTGATAATAATTTTTAAAACAATTTCCCTAATAAAATGTTGTCCACCACAAAAATTAAAGTCTAGGTCTAAATTATGCTAGTGGTAAAATTTTACCTTTTTTTTATAAAAATATAAAAATAAATTGATATATAAATATATTTATCTATAAAATAAAATTAAAAACAAATTAAATAAAGAGTATGATCTTCGTCAAATCTTGTAACACGAATGGAGTAAGAAATTTAATTTATTCATAAAAAATCTGTTGGAATAAAATTTAAAAAGGTAATTAACTCTTTTATTATTTTTGATAGGTTAAATTATATTAATTAAAAGAGAAGAGGGAAAAATGGTTAATTTCCACACCTGCCTTTTTGAGTTCTAATTAAAAATGGGAAAGAGGGAAAATCTAAAATATTAGGAAACTAGGAAAAGAGGTAAACATAAAAAGGGGAAAAAGGGGAACATAAGGAAAAAAAAAGAGAGTGGAAAGTCAAACTTAGTAAAGTATATACCATTTAAGAGATTTCTAATTGAAACTGAACTAGCAATTTAATAGTGGGGAAAGTCATTAAAACCTGTAAGAGAATTTGGGGACACCTAAGAGTGATTTAGGAGTGACTCTAGGGGGTGAGGGAAATAAGAGAATTTAATTAATTAAAGAAATTAATTATTGGAGGAATGTAGGGGCTGTGTGACACTTGTACAGAGAGTAATTTTTAGGAATTTATTTTTAAAAACTTAATTAATTGAGATTTTAGGAAAGTAAGGGACTGCGAAACTCTATATAATGAAGGGAGGAGATGGAAAAAGGGCGTCTTTTGTTTGCGTAACGTTACACTGCAGAAATATCTACTTAACTGACTTAACTTGTGGGAGTTAGGATACCCAGCTCAGTGAGGAGTGGTAGGATTCCCTCGCGAGGCGAGCTGGGAGCTAGTCAAATCTCTGGATAGTGTGTGTGTGGCCCCTTTGTGGATCGAGGGGCTAAGGGGGAAGAAGAGTACCCCTAGCATTGGCTGGGAGGTACCGGTAAAGTCTCGTCGGTCGACAGGCGGGAGTTGCATAGAGCCTGCGGGACATCACTCAGAGTGGGTGATCAAGCAACCGTACCCAATCTTCATTTGTGTATGATAGATTGTAGTTGAAATTATGCTTTTATCTGCTCATTTAATGGAGAATTAAACTGATTTATATTTTTTAAATTTGATGACTGAACTTTTCTTAGCCTAGCTCGATGATGGTTGACTCCCATGGCCTTCGTTTTCCCGCATGTCTTGACCACCTTGCTGTGTTGATTGCGACTTTCATGGTTGTTTAGCCTTCATCCCTAGATCACCAGTCCTCGCCTGAGCAGTTGGCTAGGAGCTTGATCTATGGTCGTCGCCTTGGCGTTAAAAGACCTATGGATCTCAATGCCCTACTTTTCTTTGCGAGGATGATGAGTGAAGGACGCACCTGTTAGCCGTCTACCCCTTCCATTTTTCTTGGATGACTCATGGTCCTTGCGCCTGTTCGTGTTGAGTAAATCCACCTTGGTTAACATTCTGATCTCCCCAAAAGAAAATTTACTATGCGTTTTATTTTTATTTTGTGTACTCTTCGCCATGTAGATTGCTTGCGCTGTTATATAATGAAGGCATTCCAATGCTGGGTGTAATGATCTGGAATTTTCCACCTGTCAATGTTGTATTTCAAAACTTTCAACCTCAACGATTATCCCTTTCTGATGTCAAGGTTGTATTTCAAAACTTTCAACCTCAACGATTATCCCTTTCTGATGACTGCGCTTGGACCGTTTAATGTTTAACTGTCAATTTTGGGACTACATTTTCTGTTATGTGTCAAACAATGTTTATTTAATAGATCCTTACCAACGATGTCCCTTACATCTCCACAACGATTATTTCTTGGGTGGCTGTGATTGTTGCATACTTTTTGTCTGCCTTTGTTTTGGCTAAGATTGATTACCGTGTGTTGGTTGCATGTGTGGTAGGCGGTGTTGGTTATTGTAAACAGTTGATACATACACTGTGACTCAGAAATAACAAGTAGTGAGACCAAATTATATACAATTGGTGTGCTGCCGAAATGTTATTTTTGACAACAATTTGAAACGTATCATAGGAAGCAAAATTTGTTATTTTATAGACATCGAAAGTATTATCATTGTAGGCATCAAGGATCATTATTTTCTTAGATAGAAAATTACTATATTTAGACAACGTTTTTATCTCTGGTATTCTAGGATAGCGATTTATATTATAATATGGGTGTGACTGAAATACAGTTTCTAAGGCATGACCGAGATATAATTATGGACAGCTATTTCTATGTATAGTATGTGGCAGCGAATTTATGCCGGATTGACTGCATTTCTAACATTGCATGACAACATTGATTGTGTGGCAACTTCTTGATAGGCATGCCTTTCTTTTTATGGTATACACAACGAATTGGTAAGGCTCTTGGCACAAAGAATTTTTTGTATTGATCCAGTTTAAATAGAGAATTATAGGACAACGATTCTTTGCCCTTAATTGCAGTTTAGTCAGGCGATACCGTTGCAGATGGCTATATATGGTGGACAACATATCATTTAATACCCTGCATAACATTTTAATTATTAATAGTTTTACCATAATACTTAACTTTAGATTTATTAATAGATACGGTAACCTTTAATAGACTGTGTTATGTATTGCGGACAACGATTTTAATATCTTATTTGACTGCACTATCTTGTATCCATGGATAACAATTTTATATAACAAGCGATATCATCCTTCCTAGACGGAATAAATTTTATACCAGCGACATAATAAATAATAGACAAAACAATTTTATATACCAAGCGATATCATCCTTCCTAGACGGAATAAATTTTATACCAGCGACATAATAAATAATAGACAACAATGACAATAGACAATAATAGACTCATTATACCAACAATGTAATAATTAATACACAGCATAATAATAGACAGAAATGTCATACTTAAATGTTAAATTTAAATTATTTCATTGATACACTTAAAACATGTAAGGATAGGTGAATTATTTAGTTCTCTCATTGTTGCATCCCTAAATATAATAACTCCGCTAGTGAATAATGTGATAACAAGAAAAGCTATATTAAAGTGAGTATGGAATTAACCATAGGTACATGAATCCTTATCTTAGAGTATCTATGACCTTTTTAGTATTTAATGATTTCCCTCAAGCTATATTAAAGTGAGTATGGAATTAACCATAGGTACATGAATCCTTATCTTAGAGTATCTATGACCTTTTTAGTATTTAATGATTTCCCTCTTGCAACATCATGGATAGAGGGAATAAAAAGGGAGTGCTGACTTCTTATATAATTTAGATGTCACCCTTAATTTGTTTAGTTTTAAATTAACTAATGAATGACACTTGGAAATTATAGACGAAAAGTATCTTGGGTGGGTAATTAATTAAATATCATAAAATGGTTATAATTAAAGTGAAGAATTAAGTTTTGGTCTTCCTTTGTTATCTTATAAATGGGTATTTAAGTGGGGTGTTGAAGACCCTACATGTCTCTTGATATGTGTTGAACTTCAAAAGGGTAACATTGATTGGTATGTCTTTCTTTAGTAAGATTTAGTTCTTAATACAAAAGAAATTTAGCCTTGAAATGTTTATAATAATTATGGCATATTAAGAATAAGTCTTACTAATTCTAATGAGGGTACCTAAATTCTAAATCTAAAGTTTACTTAGGAGGAATAATAACTTGGGTTAATACTAATATTACATGGTCCTTGTGATCTCCTAAGTATTGTTGGTACAAGCGCATACACTCACCCATGGTACTTCCTTGTATGTCAAATTGTCTAGTTAAGTACATTGCTACTAAGGAAAGATACATACCTATTTAGTGGTTAGCTCCTTACTACCAATCCTTTAGATTGATAAGGGAATCAATTGCTAGAGTAACAATAAAAATGGGTAGGTGTCTAATTGTTTTTATTAGGATCATGTGTATCTTTAGTTTTGGTGTCCTATGATTCCTCATTACTATGATTTATGGGATGTCGTTAAATTCCTAGTGCTTCAAAAAAAATAAAAAAAAAATAAAAAAAACTTCCTTTTGTACTTTGCTTTTTGTAGACGTAATGGAGGGGTATGACATATCATATCAGATTTGTTTTCAACCCACAACTTGGGATCTCTACGGCTTTCATTGATATGATTTAATTATAATGTTGTTAATTGAGTTGACTTGTATTCGTGTAGGTAATCATGGTTAGAGGACGTTGCAGAGGCAGACAATGGGGTGCTAGGGGAGGAGGCACGATGCCTCTAGTAGCATCCATGGCTGAGGGATATAACCCCCAGGGAGACAAGCAAGTTGTCGAATAGGAGGAAATAGCAGTTGGTGATGTGGTCAGAATGATAAGATCTTTTCATCGCATGTCTAAGGCATTGATCAGCCGTTTGGACAGAGATGAGGCCAGGGCGCTGGCACCCACTGAGGTTCCACCACGCGCTCCGGTCGGTACTGGTAGCATTCACCGTGAACTCGAGAAGGTCAAATTTCCCAAGTTCTTTGGTGCCCTAGACGACGTAGCTACCAAGGCATGGTTGGAGAACACGACAATGTGATTTTCACTTTGCGATTATACCTCCAACATGAAAGTCGGCATGGTAGTATTTCAACTGAAGTGGAGCGTTCTTCTATGGTGGAAGATGCTCCTACCCCAGCTAAACGTGGCGTCGAAGACGTGTCATGGGAAATGTTCGAGGAACGGTTCCAAGAGAGGTACCTTTTAGAGGAATTCATTGAGCGTCAGCTCAATGAGTTCAACACCTTACGATAGGGAGGCCATACGATGCCCGAGTACGAGGCCCATTTTATGGAGCTTCTCTGGTATGCTCCGCACCTTAACACTGAGAAACTTAAGGTCAACAGGTTTGTGTTCGTCCTTAATGACAACATACATGCAAAGGTCAGGATTTTGATGCCTCAGACCTTGCATGATGTCGTCCATAAGGCCTTCATAGCAGAGGAGGAGCTGATCAATAGGGGTTAGACCAGGACCCCAGCAAGAACAACAGGGAAGGTGTCATTTGGAGCACAGGAGCATCAGACACCAACCAAACATACATCGAGATATCGTGGCTTCCAGAGGGGATCTACTTTCACTATACCTCGGCGACCGACACCTCAGCAGCGGACACCTTATCAGGGACCATGGAATTAACAACAATGTCGACTACAGCAGTAGCAGTTTCAGCATGTTCAATAGAACAGACCAGGATTCTAGGCCTGTGGGTCGTCATCTTCTACTTCGGCTACCAGGACTACTGGGTCGAAGAAGGGGTGTTGGACATGTGGGGAGCCACACTACCAACGTGACTGCCCGGTGGAGAGGACTAGAGCATCCAGATTAGCCAAACCCACTACCGTGGGAGATATGGGCAAGGCCCATCAGATTCATGGAGTGGTGAATAACCGCCAAACAGAGCACTAGTTGACTGTTCTCGAGACGACAGCTACTGTTGCTGACCAAACCCTTAGTATTTTGATAGATCCGGGTGCTACCAAGAGTTTTCTTTCTGGTGAAACGCTAAAAAGGATCAAGGTAAAGGTAGTCGAACAATATGAGTTTAGTTATGTAGAGATGGCTTTGGGAGCCAACCAAAAGTTTGGAGGAAACGTTACGAGATCTATCCTTAACCTGGGAGAGTTTGTCACCAGGGCCAACCTGTACGTCATGATCTTAGGATCTTATGACGTAGTGATTGTTATGGACTGGTTGGAATTGCATGAGGCGATACTCAACTATAAGACAAAGTGATTGAGCTTGGTCGATGATGAGGGACAGAGACGTGTGATTGTAGGCCAGAATCAAGGAGATTCCCTGAGGTTCATTTCTTCCTTGCAGCTTCGAAAGAGCATGCACAAGGGATGTAAGATTTATGCGATCCTTGTGTTAAATGAGAGGGGAGTAGCAGAAGTTCTAGAACACGTTCTGGTGGTGAGAGAGTTTTTAGACATTTTTCTGGAGGAGTTACCTAGGATGCCACTGGAGAGGGAATTAGAGTTTACTATAGACCTAAAACCGGGGACTGAACCGATAGCAAGAATGCCTTATCGAATGTCAACCCCAGAAGTACAAGAGTTGAAAATGCAACTCAAGGAGTTGCTTGACCTGGGATTGATACATCCAAGCGTGTCACCATGGGGTGCGCCTATTATTTTCATACGAAAGAAGGATGGGTCATGGAGGCTCTGCATTGACTACCGTCAATTGAACAAGGCAACGATCAAGAATCAGTATCTGTTGCCGAGGATTGATGATCTGTTTGATCAAATGAATGGAGCGACAATATTCATAAAGATAGACTTGCGATCATGATACCACTAGTTACAGATTAAGGAGGATGATGTCCCGAAGACCGCGTTTAAGATGAGGCTTGGACATTACAAGTTTACTGTTTTACCATTTGGAATGAAAAACGCCCCAGGGGTATTTATGAGTTTGATGAATGGGGTGTTCCGCAAGTACTTCGACAAGTTCCTCCAAGTATTCATTGACGATATTTTGATCTACTCTCGGATGACGGAGGAGCATGACGAGAACTTGCTCTTGGTACCAAAGTGTCTGCGAGAGCACAAATTATATGAGAAGTTGTCCAAATGCTCATTTTATCAATCGAAGATTCACTACTTAGGGCATGTCATCTTTGGAAAAGGCATCGTCGTGGATCCAACCATGGTCAAGGCTATTATGGAATGGCCTGCACCGACGAATGTCCCGGAAGTGCATAGCTTCATGGGTTTAGCAGGATACTATCGACGATTTGTCGAGGGATTTTCGAAGATAGAAAATCCGATCACGGAGTTGTAGAAGAAGAACAAGAAGTTTGTTTGGACCGAGAAATGCACGGAAGCATTTCGGAGGCTCAAGGAGTTGTTGACAACAACACCGATTCTAAAGGTCCCTGACATGGACGCAGACTTCTTGGTAGGCAGTGACGCATCCAAGGAAGGCTTAGGCAGAGTCTTAATGCAAGACAGATGTGTGATCACTTACATGTCGAGGAAACTAAGAAGGCATGAGGAGAACTACGCAACGCACGATTTGGAGTTGTTAGCCATTGTTTATGCCTTGAAGGTTTGGAGACACTACCTTGTTGGATGAATATTCGAACTAAAGACTGACCACTATGGACTACAACACATATTTACACAAAGCGACCTGAATGCGTGACAACGGCGTTGGTCGGAATTTCTTAGCGAGTATGACTTCAAGATTACTTACATAAAAGGAACAATGAACCGAGTGGCAGATGCATTGAATCGGAGACTGCGCATCTTTTTGGTGCTGCCTCTTCAGATGAATCTACATGAAAATATTCTAACTTTACAGCGTGACGATGAATGGTACAAAGAGTTCGAGGGTTTTATCAAACAAAACACAATGATGGTACCACGATTTGAAGGATTTTCATTTGATAGCGATGGTTTATTGAGGTTTAAAAATTGGATCTACGTACCGTCGAACGACGAGTTGAGGATGTTGATGCTAAGCGAGGCTCATAGAGCAGTTTACATGGCTCACTCGAGAGTCACAAAGATGAGGGAAGACCTTAAACCCTTATTCTTTTGGAAGTGAATGAAGGCAGACATAGTCAACTGTGTGGCCAAATGTCTAGAATTTCAGCAGGTAAAGGCTCAACATAGACACCCAACAAAATTACTACAACCACACGCTATTTCAGAATCGATATGGGAGGTTATTTCGATGGATTTTATTGTTAGTTTTCCACTAACGACAAGGAGACATGACTTGATTTTCATAGTAGTAGACACTCTGACGAAGAGTGCTCACTTTATTCCTGTGTGTACGACGTATCAGGCACCTGACATAGCTAGAGTTTTCATCAGTGAGATTGTGAAGTTGCATGGCATGCCTAAGAGGATTATATCCGATCGAGGATTGGTTTTTACTGGACGATTCTGGATGAGTTTCCAAGAGGCCTTGGGAACCCAACTTAATTTTAGTACTACGTATCAACTCGACACTGATGAGAAGACCGGACGAACAAACATGACCTTGGAGGAAATGTTGCGCATGTATGTGATGGACAAGCAAAAGCGTTGGGAAGATGGCGCCTTTTGAGTTTCTCTACGGGATATCGTGTTGGACACCCTTGAGTTGGGATAGACTTGAGGATAGGGTCCTAGTGGGACCAGAAGAGATCCAAGAAATGAAAGAGAAAATGAAAACAATAAGAAAAAGGATTAAAGAAGTGCATGATCGGTAGAAGAGTTATGTCGATGCGCATGGTGTCGACCATAGTTACGAGGTCAGCAATCGAGTCTTCTTGCGGGTTAAACTGCATAAGAGTTTGATCAAATTTGGAAAGGGCGATAAACTCTCTCCTAGGTTCATGGGACCTTTCGAGATTCTGGAGAGAAAGGGGCCCGTGGCCTATCGACTAGCTTTGCCTGATTCTTTGAGGCGTATGCAGAATGTTTTTCATGTATCTGTTTTGAGACATTATATTAGTGATCCTACACATGTTATTGACATGAGTTCCTTCCAGGTATCAGACGAGGGGGTGCTCATGAATAAGTCGATCCGCATCTTGGATCATCGCATTCGACAACTACGACGTCGAACAAGTTCTAGTGGGACAATTATAGTCTGCACTCGACTACCTGGGAGGACGCATATGATATGCACCAACAGTTTCCATTTTTGTTTAATATATAGAATTATGATACTGTGATACACATTATTCAACACTTATACTGTGAAACTTCAGGAAGAAGTTTAGACCAAGAGGGCGTGTATGTAACATCCCACTCTGGCCCACTGAGCGAACTTATTCTTTGAGGACACTTCCTCGCAAGTGATCCAGATAATT
>ML776584.1:1565787-1583765 GCA_009831015.1 Picea engelmannii
TATTTGTAAATTTTAACAAAAATATTATATAGCCAAATTCAAGTATTATATAGCCAAATTCAAGTGTAGAGAAATGAAACCATGCAATATGTTAGCGAGCCAACTAATGAGGTAAAACAATGAGATACTTTACCTCTTTATTATATTTGTCGGATTTATTATGATTTCTACTCCTTTTGGCGTGCTCCCTATGCTCTTAAAAAGGAGTTTGGGCAGATTATATAGTGTGCAATTGGGAGCGTGGCTTTAACTGCAAATTTCTCGGGCTTATCCAATTAATCTACTATGATATTTAATGCAATCTCGTGATGTGATCATTCTTTCGTACATACCCTGATATTAATATTCCTGGACCGACTTTGCAAGGTTCATTTATGAACCACCACCAGCTCAGCAATAACCGTTTGGTTTTAATAGCCAATGTGATCTTGCCAAATTTTTTTTTAAATAATTGAAATAAATAAAAAAATCCATTGCTAAGGTGTGACATTAGAAAACCATACAAATATTTGGTCAATGCATGGATTAATATGTAGTCAACAGCGAACTCATCGCTATATACCAGCTTATCGACAGGTATAATAACTCCGCTCGTGACTACTGTGATAACAAGAAAAACTATATTAAAGTGAGTATGGAATTAACCATAGGTAAATGAATCCTTATCTTAGAGTATCTATGACCTTTTTAGTATCCTTATCTTAGAGTATCTATGACCTTTTTAGTATTTAATGATTTCCCTTAAAGTGAGTATGGAATTAACCATATGTACATGAATCATTATCTTAGAGTATCTATGACCTTTTTAGTATTTAATGATTTCCCTCTTGAAACATCATCGATAGAGGGAATAAAAAGGGAGTGCCGACTTCTTATATAATTTAGATGTCACCCTTAATTTGTTTAGTTTTAAATTAACTAATGGATGACATCTGGAAATTATAGACCAAAAGTATCTTGGGTGAGTAATTAATTAAATATCATAAAATGGTTGTAATTAAAGTGAAGAATTAAGTTAATTAATTAAATATCATAAAATGGTTATAATTAAAGTGAAGAATTAAGTTTTGGTCTTCCTTTTTTCTCTTATAAATGGGTATTTCAGTGGGGTGTTGAAGACCCTACATGTCTCTTGATATGTTTTGAACTTCAAAAGGGTAGCATTGATTGGTATGTCTTGCTTTAGTAAGATTTAGTTTTTAATACAAAAGAAATTTAGTCTTAAAATGTCTATAATAATTATGGCATGGTTATAATTAAAGTGAAGAATTAAGTTTTGGTCTTTCTTTGTTCTCTTATAAATGGGTATTTAAGTGGGGTGTTGAAGACCCTACATTGCTCTTGATATGTGTTAAACTTCAAAAGGGTAACATTGACTCGTATGTCTTGCTTTAGTAAGATTTAGTTTTTAATACAAAATAAATTTAGCCTTAAAATGTCTATAATAATTATGGCATACTAGGAATTGTTTTTATTAGGATCATGTGTCGCTTTAGTTTGGTGTGACAATTTTGGAGTATACATACCCTACCCCACTTTGGATTTGAACCCGTGATCTCTTAAGAGGAAACACATGTTCTTAACCATTAGACCCACTCACGTTGTATGACTAGGTTAAGGAGACACGTGGTTGTGAAAAAAGGAGATTTATTTTATTATTATTAATAAGGTAAAATTATATAATGAAAGGATAAGTTTTAAGGAGAATAGTTAATCAATAATAATTGTTAAATACGAATATAGAGAATCATGATTATTTAATTGAAATGAGTTAGAGGTTGAAAATTGAAATATGATTGAAAAAGAAAGTTATTTTGCTATTTAATTAAATTATAAAATATAAAACTAAGAGGGTGTTTAACCCATTATAATTATTAAATAATAATATAATTAGGAGTAATTAATTAATAATTAAGAGTAAAAATAAAAATGAGTATAATTAATAATAATGAAAAAATAAATGAATTTTTAAGGTGGAAAAATGTTAAATAAGAGAAATGATTTAAGAAGGTAGAAAAATGGTTAAAGAAAAAAAAATGGTGAATAGAGGAAAAGCAGAAAAATAAATTTAAAATGATTGATAGTTAATAATAATTATTAATTGATAATTATATGAATACTAGTAATTAAATTGTACAATTAATTTTTTATCTTTTTCTGTAAAATGATTTTTGGCCTCCCTAATGGTTCTCTTACCTACCAAGTTTATGTCAAAAAGAATCATAGTGAGTGATATTTTCATGGTCGATCTTATCACCATCCAATTTATTATGAAAGAAAAATCTGACCCCCAATTTATTTTGAAAGAAAAATACCACCTAACCACAACCGCAACCCTAATTCTAACCGGTTCTCCTTTCTCTCCCCTATAGATCACATATCCAAAATTCATGCTAAAAAGAATATCAAAACCATCTTCAAGCCCTTTAGATCTGCCTAAATCTTACCCAATGTTTGTCCCTAGAGTTTACCAAATTTCTTCCTCATGTGAAAAATCATGCATTGGCCAAACTAAGAGATTTCGTCTCAAAGAATAAATAGTTGACACAACCCACAATCACATTTCTAAATGAGCTATTTTTTAACACTATTTCAATTATAAACATCTAATTTGTTTTGACAAAACCAAAATCTTATCATGAACACCCTATTACTCTTCTAGAGTCATAGGCAAACAATTTAACCATAAAAAACTAACTCTCATCAGTTATGTGAAATCCTAAATCCATAATTTTGGTTTTAATCATCCTAAATCCATGATTCTCAATTAGTTTTCAATTATTCTGAGTTAGCTAATTCTATTTATTATGTAATTAATATTAATTATATAATTTAATTAATATTAATCATATAATTAATAATTATTATTAACTATCCCTCCTAAATAAACCCTTCATATATTTGGTGCCGTAGAAAACATTCCGTGAATAAATGCGATGGAATGATCTGGTTAAATGGTCATCATTGATCATGATTCATGAGAGGATTAATGTGTTAGGGATTTGAAAGCTGCATTCATGATTTTCTTTTTCTTTGTCGAATTGCCTACCCCGGATGCAAAGCGAGTGTAGTCATTCACGCTATGTATTTCAGTGGTCATTAATTACTTCCACCATAAGTATTTTTTCGTTGACCAAATCCATTCCCCCGCATATCGAGAGTAGAAATTCTGTCTGGCCATTAATTTGTTCAAGAAGCTATGGCTGTCAGTCTGCTAGCAGCTCCGAAGAAATACTGGACCTTGCCGACAAGGAGAAATCAAAGCCTATACAGATTGTCGAAGAAAATCCTTAAAAAAATCTCATGACCCACATGGAATTCTTCTTCCTGCCCAGAACATTCGGAATAGGCTGCAAGGGTGGGAAATGTGGCGCCACCAAAGTGTATTAGGCTTCATCTTGGCCGGAATCACTAATGTTTCCTTTCATATTTCTTGGAGAATTACCTAAACTTAGCATTGACCAAGGGCGGCAAGGGGACTAGATAAGGGGGTCAATTTTTGTATTTGTTTGTATTACTTGTATAGTGACATCGCTACAATGTATTACGATATAGATATGTACAATATAATTGATTTGTTGACAAAAGCTTAATAGACGTCAGAAATAGATCGTTTTAAGTTGTGCAGCAGTTGAAGACAAGGCGTTTTGGGCCAGGCCAGAGTTGACAATATGGACGTAATGGAGAATCGGGTGTGCTGCTGGCTGAACCCAGTCAAGTTCTCAGCATGAACGTGTTAGTGCTGTGGCCCACAATATTGATATCGTCATCCTCCAATTAGTCATTTACACCTCCTCGGTCCTTTGCCCGCCTTCAGGTGCCTATAAATTGATGTGATGAACCAATTCTGTAAATCACATGGGCTTCTGCCGTTTAAGTCGAGGAAAAACCATGCGAATTCCTTCAGATGCCGCAGTTTGGCACGATCCGATGAATATTTATGTACATTATTTCGAATATAAATGCAATTGCACCGTGCCAAGCTGCGTGCAGCTAAAGTACTACGCAGATCGTAGCTCGTGATCGCTCTTTCCGCCTTTAGCTCTGGGCAGAGTACTGTGGTGCTCAACAACTCAAGTCCGGAGATACGTCTTTAAATGAGATCTTTTTTTCTTTAGGATACATTGATTTAAGAATTTATACAAAGTTTTGATGTTTAAGTATTTTTCTTTAGCATTTTGGATAAGTATTATTCAAAAATATTCAAGTATATTTCTTATAAGTATATTTTACATGTTTCAAAATTCGATATTCAACCTTCTGCTATGAAATTCAATTTAATTATCTATTTGACATTCAACATATTTCTACAAAATTTATATACTATTTAAGGAAAAAAAGTATGAACTGCCATGTTTGGCTCTTTTTTCATTTCTTATTTCTATTCATAATCCAATTGATTAGAAGCAGTTGAAGTCTGCATTCGCACTGCCCTGGTCAAGGTATTGCTTCCCTGACATCTGGACTATGCTAGTATACATGTACACCGTTTAGAGAAACTTGAATAGAATTTACAGATTTTGATGAGGGTATTTCAATTTCTCTTTTGCTGTACTAATTTGTAGGTTTACTTGACAAGGAAAAATGAACGAGCGTTCCCGGAAAGGAGGAGGGTTAGCATTCTGTGTTTCCTTATATAATCTTGTACTAACTGTTTATTGTTTTCTGAAGCACTCCCCTGCATCCTTCAGAAAAGAGGAGGATTAGCATTCTGTATTTGCTTCTATAATGATGGGTGTCAGTCTCTATATCTGTTCCTAATGATTGAAGAAAAAACTTTTCTTATATTTACGAATTTATTTGGAGGGGAATCAATAGACACTTGGAGAACCATCGGTTTTATGTATAAGATAGTTTTAATTATTGAATAGAGCTTCTCGAAATAGTTATTCATTTAACAGGATCTAGAGTATAAATGGAAATGATGCGTTGTTAGACATCTCTTTCTAGGAAGTTTGAACATGTGCTGATTTACCATATATTTTGTCTGGAAGGGCTGATTTCCAGTGTAAATGGAAAGCACATTTGGGTGCAAGAGGCAATAATTGCATATTGCAATCGCATCCAATTCACGTATTTAAATAGACAGTCGATTGGATAATTCCATATTTGTAAAACTCTTATAGTGGAATGACATCCAATCCACGTATTTATTTAATTAGACGGTCAATTGTATAATTCCATATTTGTAAAGCTTTCATATATCATCTGCGAATTTAGACGGTCCATGGGATTATTTCATACTTATTTCACTTTCATTTATCATCTGTTGTCACAACCCAACAGTCAGATATCCATCGCTGTGAACGAGTCTACGGGTTGAATTCACGGCGATTTGGGCCAGCCCATAGTTGTTGTTCATGGATTTAATGGAGAGCCATGTCCGCTGCTGACTGAAGCCGGTCAATTACCGAGCATGAACGTGCTAGTGCTGTGGACTGTCATCTTCATATTGCTAATGCTCATCCTCCATTATTTCAGTTAAACCTCCTCGATGCCCTTCTCAGCTGCATGCTCTTTGGCTTTGAATCGACATGATGAGTCAATTCTGTAATGAAGACAGGCTTCAATGGACTCAGGCGAGGACGACTAAAATCCATGCTAATTCCTTCATATGGAGTTTGGCACGATTATATATATCTATAGTTGCGCCGTGTGAATATATATATGCAATTGCGCCGTCTGAAGATTGCGTGCACCTGTAAGTACTACGCAATTTTACGCAATTAATTATTATAATTTTTTATTTTTATTATCTATGTTATTTTTAATTTGAAAATAAGGATTGATGTTATTAGGTTTAGAAGTGCTTTTTACACCTCGTTACAAGCGATATGAAATTTTGACATTCAAAGTTTTAGGCCTATCATTTAAAAATAATATAAATAATTAAATATTTGGATATTCATTTTAATTGAAATATTTTTATATCCATTTAAAATAAAACTGAAATTAATAAAAAAAAATACAATTCATTTATAATATTAATTAATTAGCTAATATTCCATAAAAATATTAATTCATTCATAATATTAACTATATTAATTGTTGATAATAGTACAGTATAAAAAAATTTAAATCATCAACCAAAAATGCTAAGGAGATAAGAATAACCAAAACATGAAATACGAGAATGATAAGAATAACTAAAACATAAAATATGAGGGATGATTCATTCTTCGACATCATTATCATGTTACTCATGGACATTCATGTGAGTAAAAGTTTGTGCATAATACAGATCTTTTATTAGATAAATGTAAGGCAGGATGAGGATATATTTCATATTAAAAAAAAAGTTAGGAAATCAATAAATCAAGTTGAATGGAAATGAAAAAGGAAGAAACCCTTTACCTTTACCTTCCATCTCATTCTTATAAAAATTGATGCATCTAAACCATGTGAATGGGCATCCAAGGCTATCAATATTGAATATGCATCGAGGTGTTGTTGTCTTACCATGTACAAGATTTCACACCACTTATTAAGATTTCCGTTATCTATTCCTCAAACGCACGAAAGTGATTGAAATAGACAAAAAGGTGGCTGAATCGTTAATGCTTCTATGTGACATGATTTCGTGTTTATCCAAATCCCAACGTATAATTCTTAGTATGGAGCAAACAAATATTAATAAGTTGAAGGTAAGTAATGGAAAACATTATCATACCTATAAGTGCTTTAATATTGGAGGGCAAAATTCTTAAATATAATGTAACCTCAACAGTCTCACAGTACCAGTTGTCCTGGCTAGTTGTACTTTCTATTCTTGTTTGGCTTTAGCCTATTTAGCTCAGCCATCTCTCATTGCATTGTACTTCACTTCTTTTCTTCATACATTCCAATATACTATTTTCTTTCTTTCTGTATTTCTTGCTTCAAAATTTAGCATGGTATGAGAGCTGCAGAAGTAAGCCTCTTCACACAGGCTGGAGAGCAACACGATCCTCACAACGCAGAGCTTCACGGATCTTGAGAGCACGCAACACAGACTTTTTCACAAGGTTTGAAGAGTTGTCTTCTATACTCTCAAAAGACCCTCGCAGGAAACCTCCACGAGGAAGCAGACACTCATACGCTAAAAGATTAGCGTAAGAAGCTCACGTGACGAAGAAGAGCGTACTATGCTCGAAAGTTTCGAGGAACAGAAACACGAGAAGGAAGCAGAGACTGAGAAGGAAGAAACTTTAAAGATTCTTGTAATCTTTTCAAGAATCATCAAGATTCACGAAGAAGAGCTGCAGAACGAAAGCACATTTAAAGAACTCAAAGAATTCGCTCAAAATCGTTAAAGATTCTTGCAGAAGGCATAATCGTTTAAAGTTTTTCGAAATTCGCTCAAATCTGTCAAAGATTGTAGCAGAGAACGAAGAACTCGTGAAATTCTTTCAAATCTTTGAAAGATTCATGAATCTTTCTTCCACAGGAGTAAAGAACGCATCTCATGTGAAAAGAACAACCATTGAGGTCGTAAGATTTGTCCTGCGAATGAATCCAGAGTGGGAAACGAGTTCAGAAGGGACGAGGAGAGCATGGAAAAGGAAAAAGAATTTCAGTCGTCAAATCTTGCGGAGAGGACCGACAGTCGTTGGATCAGCAAGAAGGTACACGAGGTTTAGTCCTCTACAGTGCACAGGAGAAATTTCGACCTATGAAGTCGCGAAATCCTGACATTATCTGGACCATCCATCAAGAGACACGTGACGAGATCTCGGCATTTCGCTGACTCCCAAGGTGTAAAGGTCAGAAGACTGTCATGAGAATTCGCGAATCACGAAATCACGAGTCATTATAGATCGTTGGATCGAGAAAGATCGTGAGACGTCGATATTTTCCCCTCGCAAAATTGGGGATCTAGAGTTGGACGAGCGAAGGAGACTGCTCTCCAAAACTCCGATACGCGAAATCGCGACATCACGTATCGCAAAATCCCGAGAGAATTGTGAGCCGTCCATCCCAGAGGACAAGTGGCTGCAGATCTAGGCCATCACTCCATCAGCATTTCGGAGTTCGGGATATGATAGGTCTTCTTGACAAAAAACACTCCATGGCGAAAGTAGCGAAATCGTGATACACAAAATAGCGATAAGATCACAACAGTCCATTTGTTTGGACACGTGGCGGACATCGAGGAAACAGTCGGCATTTTGGCTACCGGGGTTTCAAGTTGACAGAGAAATTGTGTCAACAGAGCATCACAAGTCGCGATATCCCGAGGTTGAATCAGGACCGTCCATCTTAAGGGGACGCGTGGCAAAAATCCGAGGGCTCCAGAAAAGTCCCGAAAGAAAAGGGCCATCGGCATATCAGGATTCGGCGTTTCGCGAATCCTGAGGACAAGAAACACGAGCATTTCGGAACTGCGAAGTCCAAAATCCCGATAGGAGGAAAGATCTGTTTTGGGGCCGAGCTGACGTCATCTCATCAAAACGAGGGATTGATAATCTCCACGGTGAAACCCTCGAAGAGAACTTGAGTCATCCATCTGTTAGGACGCGTGGCAGAGATCAAAACAATCGGGAAAAGTCCCGAAAGGAAAGCGCCATTGGCAAATCGGAGATCGGGGAATCGAGGAGTCAGAAGAGCTCGACATCAGGGTTCATGAAGTTTCGATTCACGATATCTCGATAAGATCTAGACCATCAGATCACGGTAAGATCTGGACCGTTAAATTGTCCAAAGGCAACTTTCGCATTTCGGCAAATTGAAAGGCAAAAAAAACCGGAAAATCCCGTAGCGCTTTAACATCAAGGCGCGTGGTCACATTGCAGGGTGAATAAGGCCAATTCAAGGCCGATAAGCTCTCATCAGCAATCGACGTTTCGTCGATTGGAGGTAAATACGAAATTTCCCTCTATTTTTTCTGCAATTTTTTTTTTATGGCGACGTCTAGCAATTTAGGACCAACTCAGGGTCCAATTCTTCTTGGAAAGAACTATGAGTTCTAGTCTCTTCAGATGAAATCTTTTTTGCAAGAACAAGAATGCTGGGATCCAGTGGATCATGGATATGTGGAACCATATCCAGCAGACCTGTCTGCCATGACAAATCAATAGAAAATTGCTCAGGCAACTCAAAGAAACAGAGAAAATAAAGCTAAATTTTGGATTAAAAATTCTGTGGATGACTCAATTTTTTCAAAAATCACAGGCGCTCGTACTTCAAAACAGGCTTGGGACATCCTTAAATCTTCCTACCAAGGAAATGACAGGATCAAAACAGTTAAACAACAGACCTTGTGGATGCAATTCGAGACTCTAAGGATGACAAAGTCCGAAAATGTGGATAAGTTCATGACCAGAGTCATGGGCATTGTGAACCAGATCAGACTGACTCGTGAAACCATCACTGATCAATGCATTGTTGATAAAATTCTGAGAAGTTTGCCAAAGAAATTTGAAATGGTTGTAACTGCAATCCTTGAATCCAAGGATCTGTCAAGTTTTTCAATAGATGAATTAATTGGTTCTTTGGTGACACATGAGACCAGACTGCATGTCACAGATGAGTCAATCTCCAATTCTTTCAAAACTCAATTCTCCTTTAGTAGAGGGAGAGGCAGAGGAAGAAGCAGAGGTCACCAAGGAAGAGGGAGCAATCAAAGTAACCCTCACTCCAGTGGAGGTAACAGACAACAATATTTGAATCAAAATTTCGAAGTTCAAAGACATCAGCAACAAAATCAACATCAGAGCCTCAAAGAGGGAGAGGGAGAAGGTCAAATGACAAAACAAGCATACAATGCTATTACTGCAAAAAGTATGGGCACTATGAATCTGAATGCAGGAAGAAGCAAGCAGATCGACTCTCAGGAAGAGCACATGTGTCAAATCACACGGGAGAAAACTCAAGAGGTATGTTTCTTTCGTGTCACAACAGTGAACAACAACCTAAAGATTTCTGGTTGATGGATAGTGGATGCAGCAATCACATGACAGGTAACAAAGAATTACTTTCATGCATTGATTCTTCAATCTCATTTGATATTACACTTCGAAATGATTATTTAGTCAAAGTTCAAGGAAAAGGAACTGTTCCTATTCTTACTAAACAGAATGTAAACAAAGACATAAACAATGTCTATCATGTTCCATATCTGAAACATAATTTGTTAAGTGTAGGACAACTCATTGACCATGGCTATAAGGTACTTTTTGAGGAAGCATATTGCAAGATATATGACAAAATCCCCAGCAAAAAATTGATTTCTGAAATCCATATGACCCCAAATAGGATGTTTCCCCTTACCCCCAGAACTGCAAATCTGAGTCAAATATGCACAAAGTGCATCTACCCTAAATGAAACAATGGTTTGGCATACAAAATTTGGACATCTACCATTTCAGAGTCTAAGTCTTCTTCACAAGAACTCCATGGTCAAAGGTCTTCATATCTTTAAAGAGCAAATTCCACCATGTGAGTCTTGCATACTTGGAAAACATAAGAGAACTAGTTTTCCACAGTCATCAAATCAAGCCAAACAACATCTTGAACTTGTTCACACTGACCTATGTGGATCAATGAAAACAAAGTCAATAGGTGGTAGCTTTTACTTTCTAACGTTTATTGATGATTTCAGCAGAAAAATATGGATCTATTTTCTCATCTGAAACTTTTGCAAAATTCAAAGAATTCAATGCAGAAGTTGAAAAATAGAGTGGCAAATATATCAAAGCGCTCAAGTCAAATGGAGGAGGAGAATACAACTCCAGAGAATTTGCAAATTTCTGCAAATCACAAGGCATTATCATGCAAACAACAACTAGATATACTCCACAATAGAATGGAGTGGCTGAAAGGAAAAATCAGACGATAATGAATATGGAAAGAACACTTCTTTAAGAGAAAAGTTTGTTTTGGGCTAAAGTAGTAGCATGCTCAGTTTATCTCCTCAATAGATCTCCAACCACAAGTCTAAAGATGAATGTTCCCCAAGAAGCATGGAGTGGGACAAAGCTCAATGTATAGCATCTAAGGACATTTGGATGCATAGCATACACTCACATACCTTTCGAATTAAGGAAGAAACTTGATGATAAAAGTGAGAAATGTATTTTCATTGGATATAGTGAAACATCTAAAGCTTACCGGCATTACAATCCAATCACAAAGAAACTAATTCTAAGCAGAGATGTAAGATTTCTCGAAAATCAATTCTGGAATGATTCAGAAAATCAACAAATGGATAGTCAAAATCCATTGCTACCAAGTTCTAAAAACACAGAAAATTGAGGACAACAAGTACCTCAAACTACTCTTCCAAGATTGCAAGTACAAAGGCAACCTGAAAATTCTCAGGATAACTCAACTTCCAGCAGAGAATCATTCTCTGAACCACAAAATCAAAGAACTCAAAGTTTGAGAGAAATCCATCAGCAGTTGGATGACTTTGAGCAACACAACCTTTTTGCTTTAATGTCATGTCAACCTACATCCTTTAAGGAAGCAGCTAAGGAGCCACATTGGGTTCAAGCCATGAACCAAGAAATTGACTCCATTGAGAAGAACAAGACATGGGATCTTGTTGATTTGCCAACTCACAAGAAGAGTATTGGTGTCAAATGGGTTTACAAAACTAAACTCAATGAAAAAGGGGAGATCCAAAAACACAAAGCAATACTTGTTATCAAAAGATTCTCACAACAACCAGGTATGATTATGGTGAAACTTTTGCTCACTAAGATGAAATCATTTTCATAAAATCACTAAGATGAAATCATTTTCATAAAATCAGATAAACTAATAATGATTTCAACAATATAAGACCACACAAACTAACAATGATGTCAACCATAGAATCATCTTATGCTCAACAAAAAACTATCCGTATATATAATTGAATTAATGTTAATTTCTCTCTTGCAATATGTCAAAAGTAAAATCATTTAATGCCGAACTCAAAACTCTCCATACATATAATCTAATTTATGTTCACTCAAAACTCACCACGCATATAATGTAATTTATGTTAAGTGCTTGTGAGGTAAATTAAAATTTATCTCATAACAAACATCCAAAAAAATAATGATTAATGGAGGATAAGATTGAAACCTTGGGAAAATGTTGTAAATGAACAACAAGGAGAATAACTGGATAGCAGCTAGTCATTGTCTCAATTAATCAAAGCACCGAGGAGAGAGGTCACTCAACGTGAACATAACATTCAATTGATCCACTGAACGTGACTCTAAAAAAAAAGGTATGGTATAAATTGGCTAATGTCTTTCCTTCATCTCATTATTTTCATCTCATTATTTATGTATTTATATTGATACCCTTCCACTTAATTGGAATTGATGGTTTAATGAGTCTTTTAATTACAAATTTTAATTTGATGGCTAACAATCAAAGATGTTGGCATATTCTTTATTTTATATTCAAATCAATGAATGCAATTTAATATTCATAACTTCCTTGCATTTATAAATGGGTACCTTTCCTTATTTACTTTTTTACATTTACTAAATATGAATAAAGAATTACTGCCCTAGCAGTTAATTGCCACATTTAACTAGTTAAGGAGGATTAATATGTATAGATCAGATATGAGTGATTAATCATAAGTATAGCAGTGAAGCGCCACATATAGCATCTGTTTCAACTAGCACGGTGCTGGTATCTGGACGCAGGTTAAGATGGGCGTCATTTCAACTAGCACGACAGTGGTGTTTCAACTAGCACGAGGGTGGTTAAGCTGGACGTAGTGGGGGCATCTAACAGCGAAAATTAGGAGTTGAAGATGACATTTAAGAGTATTCGATCTCCAAAAGTTGGGCGTGAAGGCCTGCTTTAGGTTCAATGAACGCTATTTGGATTTTGAGGGTAGAGGAGAATACTAGAAATTACTTCCCTTTAAATACTTAATAAAATATTAAATTATTTCTTGACAATATTTTGTTTTTATTTTTAAAGGGTTATCGCTAATTGGTCCTCATATTTCAATCTATTGCAGGGTTTCAAGAAATTATTTGTTTTTTCTCTACATCCAAACCCTAAGGTACTTGTTATTGGATGATGTTTTGATCCTTCTGTCAGATTTTTTTAAATCAATATGATCCGCGTAGATGAACAAAATCACACAGTTTCAAACTTTTTTTTTATTTAGTGCCAGATTTATATGCATTTCTACATCTCAAAGGGTTTTGTTGCAGATTTATTTACTTGATCCCAGATCAATCGAGCTACCGAGTCATCATATAATTTGCCCAAACGAGTCAACTGTGCGGTGGATGTTTTCTTTATCAACTGCCTTCATATTTTTGTTCATAAAAAATGTGCCCAAACTGAAAAGGTAACCATGGATTCGAGCCCAAGCCCCAACCCCTCTTAGGAAAAATAATAACATACCAGGCCAATGCATTTTTTGAAATCGATAGACCGCATGAACCAATGGAAAGTCCCTTACCCTTTAAATCTTCAATCAAAAAATTAAATTTTTTGATAACTGTAATTTATTTTTATCTTTGGAGTTTAGTTGAATATCGTTTTAAAGGGTTTTCGCTCATGCGTCCTCAAATTTTGTATTTCATATTTGATGAATGTAGTTTATTTATATTTTTGGAACTTAGTTGAATATCATTCTTAAAGTGTTATCATCGATGGGTCCTTGTATTTCATATCTTGCAGAGAGCGAACCAAGATTTGAAGAAGTTATTCTGTTTTTCGTTCATCCAAACCCTAAAGGTACTTGTTATTCGATCAAGATCTGAGAGATCTTTATATATGGACAAAATCACCCAGTTTCAAACATTTATTTTTTCTTTAGGGACAAATCCATATGTATTTCTCCATCTCAAAGGGTTTTGTTGCAGATTTTCTATCAATCCATCTACCATTGTCTAATCATATCCACTAGAGTCATTTTTTTTATTTTAGTAATATGGTTAAGTGTTGTTTCTTTATACGATCCTCACTTAAACCCCAATATTCCTTCCCTCACATCCGCTGTACAAATTTTATTTCTCCGTATGGGAAAAGATATACACAGAAAACGACAAATTTCATGAGCAAATATTAGGGAAAAATTCACATATATTTGTTTGTAATGAACAAAATATCCTTCTCGTATTTGGTAATTTGATTAATGAACAAAACCAAGCACTGATAGAAGTTTGAAACAGTTCTGGTTGTGTCGGTTGGATACATGATTGCAGATATGTCATTGACATTCAAAAAATTGCTCAGATTTCACTATTGAAAATCGTGTTATATACATTTGACTATTCCACGAGGATGACGTCCTTTTTCTTACACTTTGCAAAGTATAATGATTAATGGCCATGATGATGAATGAATAAAATAACTGTCCCTACTGCAAATATTGATGTATGAATAAATTTATAAATATCACAACAAAGAGCAAAGAGAATAATGCATATCACAATAAATTTTATGAGTACACAACAAAGAGAATATCCCAATAAATTCATGGATGAATAAATTTATAAATATGAATTGTGTTTTATGGTAATAATGCAATGTATTTATTAATGCATTTTATGCATTATGCATGTAAACAAAATATTTTTTTACAGTATTATAAATACCAATACAAGCTTATGATGCCTTAGACAATAATGTTAGTATAAATACATTAAAATTAAAGTTATCACTTTTGTTGTACAATTTAATTATTGTTAATACTTATTAGGGTTAGAGTTAGAGTGAGATTAAAGTTAGGGTTAGAGTGAGATTAAGGTTAGTTATTCCCATTAAAATTAGGATTATGGTTTTATTAAAATTAGGGTTATTAATATATTAAATTTTATTTTATAATAATAAGAAAATAATAATTAAAAGATCATTTAAATAATAAGAATGTAATGATAATAATTTAACAATTTTAATTTTAATTTAATTTTATTTACTATAGTATTTGTTACTTTATTAATATTTTAATGCATTTAATATTTATTTAATGTATTATTAATGTAATAATATATTGTTAATGTATTACATTATAAATGTAGTAATACTTTAGCAATGTATTAATTATTGATGTATTAATTTATTAATAACATATTACTTTATTAATTTATCAAGAATTTAGTAACACTTTAACATGGATTTGCTATCAATGATCTTATGGAAAATACAAATTATTAAATGATTTGTTATCATTGTCCTTAGAACAAGTATAATCCATCATCTACAATGTTCAAGATTCTTCTATAAATTTCTTTAGAACAAGTAAAAATCATCATGTGTAAAATTAAAGATGATTTTCTATCAATGTCCTTAGAACAAGTATGATATTAAGTTGAATTCAATTTAATATGTCACATTGGTTCAAATTTCATATCTTTGTGAAAAAGGAAACAATTCATTAGCTTTAAAAAAAAAAACTTGTCAAAACTTCCTTTTCGTAATGTGTTCAACATAAACCAACCTTGTCATGTTATGAACCTGAACCGGTGTTCAAGTATGATGAACAAAACTGAACATTGTGACATGAAAAACATAGTAGTGTCAGAATCTGGCAACCATAGTAATGTCACAATGTGTCGAACATATCCCACAATCATAATGTGACAAACATAACCAATATTGGTTCAATGTGACGAACTTAGACTCGTCGTCGTAAAGTGATGAACATAGTAATCTTGCAATGTGATGAACATAACAATGTCACAATCTAAAAATAATAATAACGCCATAATGTGATTATCATAGCTCTATTTTCGTAATGTGATGAATATAGCCCCAATGTCATAATCTGTCAAACATAGCCATATTGTCGCAATGTGATGAACATAGCCTTGTTGTCGCAAAGTGATTAACATAGTAGTTTTGCAATTTGACGAACATAGTAGTGTCACAATCTAACAAACATAGTAATTTTACAATGTGTCAAACATAGCCTTATTTTTGTGATGTGATGAACATGTCCCATCGTTGCAATGTGACGAACATACCCATATTGTCACAATGTGAAAAACACAGCTGCCTTGCCATCACAAATTGATGAACATAATAATGTTGCAATGTGACGACCATAGTACTATAATAATTTGATAATCATATTAATGTCACAATTTTTCAAACAAATATCAGTCCCCAAAATGTGCTAAACATATCCCGATCGTCATAATGTGACAAACATACCCATATTGTCGCAATGTGACAAACATAACCTTATCTTCGCAAATTGATGAACATAGTAAAGTTGTAATGTGACGAACATAATAGTGTCACAATATGACAAACATAGTAATGTTGCAATGTGTCAAACATAGCCCTATCATTTTAATGTGATAAACATAGCCTGTCATGACATTTTGACAAGCATACCCATATTGTCACAATGTGCAAACATAGTCTTTCCATCACAAAGTAATGAACATAGTAATGTTGGAATATGATGAACATGGTAGTTTCAAAATCTAATAAACATAGCAATGTTGCAATGTGTCAAACATAGGCCTATCATCGCAATGTGACAAACATAGCCTCGTAGTGGTATTGTGACGAACAGACCCATATTGTCGCAATGTTACAAACATAGTATTTTCGTTGCAAAGTGATGAGCATAGTAATGTTGCAATGTGATGAACATAATAGTTTCACAATCTGAAAAATCATAGTAATTTCACAATGTGTCAAACATAGCCTTGTCGTCGTAATGTGATGAACATACCCATATTGTCGCAGTGTGACAAACATAGCCTCATCGTCATAATGTGACAAACATACCCATATTGTCGCAATGTGATGAACATTGCCTTTTCGTCGCATATTGATGAACATAGTAATGTTGCAAGGTGATGAGCATAATAGTGTCTCAATATAACAAACACAATAACGTTGCGATGTGTCAAACATAGCCCCACCGTCGTAATGTGACGAACATAGCCATATTGTTCCAATGTGATGAAAACAACTTGGTCATCGCAATGTGATTACAAGAACCCTGTCGTCGCAGTGTGACACAAATATTCTATCATCATAATCTGATAAAAATTTCCAAATTCCATTGTCTCCTGAAGATAACACATTCTCGCAATGTGAAGTACATAACCCATTGTCTCGCAAAGATAACTCATTTTATTATTAATGTATTAGCATTTTTGTGTTAATTTGTTTATTTATTTAAAAGTTAAGAGTTAGAATTAATATATGTTGGGTTTTTTGTGTTATAATAATAGTTTTTGTAAAATTATACATGTAAATAGTGCTTTTCACAATATTGTATATATAAATACACAATGAGATGAGTTATAAATATAAATATTTATAAACATGAGTTGGTTTTTATGGTAATAATGTAATGGATTTATTAATGCATTATGCATGTAAATAAAATGTTTTTCACAATATTATAAATGTATTAACATGCCCATATTGTCGCAATGTGAAAAATACACCCTTGTCATCACAAACTGATGAACATAATAATGTTGCAATGTGTAGCACCCGTCCACAGGATGCTAAGTAATTAACAATTTATTCAAACACTTACACATTAACAACTTTGTTTTAGCATTATTTTATTGATTTTTATTTACACATTTCTTCTACTTCTTCTCAATGATAAATCTAATAACATGATGAAATAAGTAGTAGGCTAACTTTAATATTTAAAAACTTAAAACATAAGTATACTCAAAACATCAATAACAAAATATCACTGAAAAATACCTCCTCCTTAGCTTGTCGAAGCTCACCGGTTGTACTGTAGTCCTGGGCGCTTCCAAGCATTTTTTTCCTGCTTGCCCAGAGTGAAACAACGAAATCCTCCCTGCCAACTAGGAGCCTAGCCGGCTTCCTACCTCCAAGAAACCTTTCGGTTTCTTGGCCCTCTGTGCCTGTGACTCCAAGAACAACAAAGCACAAATTCTCAAAGAAAACTATCACAAGAATCATCTCTTCCAAGAATTTCACAACCTCTCATCATGCTCCAACCTCTCCATCCCTCCTCTCTTCTTCTTCTCCCTATTTATCAAGTTTCAATACACACTTCCCCAAGTCTCCTCAACCAC
>ML776584.1:1610433-1650170 GCA_009831015.1 Picea engelmannii
TGCAGGTCTACGCTCTTGAAAGAGTTTGAAGGCAACATGGAACATACTAAAGGTAATGGTAAGGACATCAATAATGCTTTTTTTGCCTTGTTATGGATTGTTGGCATGTTTCAGAGCTGTGATGGAAAATTGTTCAAGGCCCTCAAAATGTTTTGTAAAATATGTTGACCTTTCACGTCTATTGTATCTTTCTTATTGTTTATTCGACAATTAATAAGTGCATTGCAAAGCCATCCTCAAATAGTTAAAAACCTATTATGTGCATTTATATCTAACGATAATACTTGCCTCTTCATCCTCATCATCATCTTCATCACATTTTTTGGTCCTCTTCTTCTCGAAAGTCTAACATATGGAAAAATATATGTAAAGACTTTACTTCCTATTGGTTTTCATACCTAATATAATTTTCCTAAATTTTATATAACTCTCTTCTAAAGATCTCACACAAGTTTCTTATAGTTCATATACCTTTGTTCTAAATCTCACACACAATAACAAAACATCATCCATAAATGTTTCTGAAAACAAAGATCTTGAAATTCAATTTTAATCATATGTCAATCTATCGTAATTTTCCCCTTTATAATAGAGTGGTACTAGATTTATAGTTTTACAAAATCAAATCCTAGTTTTAATACTGCCAATAATTGTTTTGCAGGTATGAGAAATCCATGACAAGTATTACAAAATAGGAAATTATAACAAAAAAAAGGTTCATAATAGTTTTAAACTATTATTAATCTATATTCTTTTAAGATAACATTTGTTTGTATTTTTGTTTGTTCACCCTATTACACCTAATAATTGTTGAGCAGTTATGAGGAATTTGAGATTGGCATAACAAAACAGTGTGAGAGCAGTAAACATAGGGTAGGAGTGGTAAGCATAGGGTAATGAAACCTCACATAGTTGAAGAAATTGTTTTTCATGTAGATATGCTTCTTCTTCCAAGGATTTATCAGCATCATCCTTTGTTAAATAGGTTGGGCTTGCAAATATATCTGCTTCCATATCTACTCTGCATGAAAATGGAAAAGGGAGAGCTGAAAATTGAATAGGTTAACAAATAAGTTAACTTCAGTAGGAGAAGTCGAGTAGATAGACTATGGAGGGGTGGAGGCGAGAGGAACCATCTAAGTGGATCTAGAAACATCTTTGGAATAGGCAGTGTCTACATGTCACTTCACATCGGTGCAGTCTATCTGCACATCGACCTACAAAATTAAATTTATAAAATCTAAATATTAAAACAAATATTTTATTAATTTTTTAAATTCAAATTAATAAAAAAAAAATTAAAAACATGCAAAATTTTGGGAAAATAACCAAAAAACACCAATTAATTAACAAAACGCCCCAACCAATAGGTTGGTCAATAATCGTTGGCCTCCCAGCAAAACCTACACTCCCTCGTGAGAGGTGAGGACTAATAACAATATACTTTAAATATTTATATTACTTTGTTTTTTACCCTTAAGAATATGGTGTTAGATGGATCATCCATGTTTTGGGTAAATTTGTGTATGTATTTTATCGATTAGATTGATTTGATATGATGGTTATTAATAATGAATATAACAGGCTATAATTATTTTGAAAATTTTCAAACATGTTTAGTGAAGGGAATTTCTTTGTTAATGGAGAGTGATGGTTGCGAGCTGTCGGCTCTTTGTATGGGAGTGTACAAGAAATCTCACAATTCCTTGAAACAAAGATATGTTATTTTTTGATGATGAATATTTCATTCAATTATTAGAAGTAAAACCTAGAATTTAGAGGAAAAATAAAGAATAAATAATAGATGAATGAAATCGTAGAAGTAAAACCTAGAATTTAGAGGAAAAATATAGATGTCAACAAATGCTTAAATTTATTGTTTTGGCCAAAGATATTTTATAATTTTAAAATGTGTCAACTCAAACTAAGCGTCTAATTAAAAAAAGTTGGAAACTTAATACACATGTGTCAACTCAAACTAACTATCTAATTAAAAAAAGTTAGAAACCTAATACATTCGGTTACCTTATTTTAGTGTACTATTCACATGATTAATAGGAATAATGAAATGAATATGAGTTATCATAAAGAGTCCAAGAGACGTCTTGAAAGGCTGATCTAAAGGTCATGATCATATTTTTATATGTGTATTGCATTAATGTAAGGAAATTTACATTTATCAAAATTTAACAATGTCTCAGAATTTTTAGTTCTTAGGATTTAAATAAGTTATATGTTATGGTAGTTGTCCATATAATCTAAATTTTATGAGAAGAACGAAATGACTATATTATTAACAAATTTTTAATACAGAATAACAAAGATACATTAAAACTAGTTTTCTATCCAATAAGGAAATAAACTAAAACTATAAAATGCAGCAAAAAAACAAGCTTGCTAGAATGGTGGTGGCTTATCTCTGAGAAGAGATGTGACGACTGTGCTCATTTGCAAGAAGATGATTACAATGAGGATCTGAAGGCCTTTTTACAATAAAAAAGAATGTCAAAAACCATATACATCAAAAAACATAACCCTAGGAGATGAAGCGTCAAAATTCATGTGGGCCTCGTTTGGGTAAGTTAGTATAGCAACTGGTCGGGGTCGTAACTTTTGCATATGATCTTCGTTTGGGGCGCACAATATCTTGTTGGAAAGGTATCCTCAAGGAGATTCATTTTGGGGTATCAATTAGAGCCTACACCTATCATTGAGAAGCTCAACCCTGAAAATCCTTCATTTAGGCCCTCAAAATGGCCCCGAAAGTTAAAAACTGCTAAAAATAGTAAATTACCAAAATTGCCAGAAAACTATTTTGAACCAGTTGGGAAAGATGGGTGGAAATGAATATCCACCTATATAAATCATCCCTCATTAGGAATAAATGTTCTCCATTGCGTTTAGTTCCCCCATCATATGAGGAAATTTATGTTGAATTTTTCCCCAGGTGAGCCACTTGCCTTGGTGCAAGAGCTACCCTACTTTGATGACTCGATAAACATGGATCCTTTGCTATTGAGTTCCCTTGATCTGTGTGTCCACAATCTGATCACTAGATGTTTATTGTATTCAGTTGGGGTTGAGCTCTGTTAGTGTCAGTTGTTATTCTACTTTTGAGGTGTCCAATAATTGTGGGAAATAAGGCCGAAGGAGATCCATATGAACATTGGGTGCAATCCAAGGAAAGGAGGAATGTTGAGATAAAAATAATTATCCCACATAGCCTTGGTGATGGTGTACGACCCATAATGAAATGGGTGAAGCCTCCGATGGGGTCTTGTAAGGTGTTATTTCTACACGTGCAACCAAACTTTGTCACCCACCTCAAACTTATGTGCCACCCGATGTTGATCATGGCCCTGCTTGTACTTGTCATTAGACTTATGTAGGATATATTGAACCTATTGGTGGATGTGCTAGATCTTCTCAATGAACTGGGTGGGTTTGTTAGCTTCAGTTTGAGTAGGAGATGAGTCGATCGAGGTGAAGGCAAGGGGAAGTGCAACATCTATGGGACCCTATGGTTGGAATCCCAATCCCACCTGAAAGGGGATGTGGTCGGTTGAGCTATTCATGGCTCAGTTGTAGCTATGTTGGACATAGGGAAGGCTCTCATCCCATGTGTGAGGGTTCTTGTAATTATACATGCACAGGATATGCACAATCATTTGATTTACGACCTTAGTTTTGCTATATGTCTAGGGGTGGAAGGTCATGGATTTGGTGAGCTTAGTGTCCACCAATGACTAGAGGCTCGACCAGAACGTGCTAAGAAATTGATTGTCCTAATTTGAGACAATAGTCGGTGGGATTCCAAAATGTACCCACACTCGTTCAAATAAGATATTGGTAGTGGATTCTGCTATGATTCTCTTCTTGCAGGAAACCAAAATCACCATCTTAGAAAAGCGATCAAGAACCACAAAAACACAGTCATTTCCTCGCTTGGTGGATGGGAGGCCCGACATGTAGTCCATTGATATGGATTCCCATGGATTGTTAGGAGTAGGAAGAGGGGTGTACATGCCCTGTTTCTCAGTGGTCGGTTTCGCAATAGCACAGGCAGTGCAGGACCTAATATACTTGTTAACCTCCCATCAAAGTTTCAGTTAGTAGAAATGCTTCTGTAGCATCTCCATTGTATTTTAAATGCCGAAGTGTCCTGCCAATCGACTATAGTGGGCTTGCCAGATTATCTTCACTCACTCTCTTGATGGAACATAGATATGGCCCAGACGACACAACAACCCATTCTGAATATGGAAATTATCGACAATTGTTTTTACACCCAACATTTGGTAGGTAGTGGTGAAGTCTAGGTCTATTTCATAGATTTGTTTCCATCTAGAGGTCTCATGGCCATAAGATTCTAACACGGTGGTGAGTGGCATGATTGGTGATCTGTTGAGGCAATCAGGGACACGGTTGGTGCTTCCTGTTTTATACTTGATGTTAAGGTGGAATTGTTGCAAGTATGTGGACCACTTTTTATGGTGGTCATTTTTCAATTTTCCTTGTGTCTGCATGAACTACAGTGGCTTGTGATTAATGTGGATGACTTTCTCCTTCCCAAGAATGTAATGTCTCCACTGACGATAGTATTTCATAATGGAGTACAGTTATTTGTTGTAAGTATGGTACTTAAGGATAGAATATGATAATGTCTCACTATGATAGGCCACAGGGTGGTCGTGCTGAGTGAGAATGTCACCCAAAACATAGTATGAAGCATCTGTCTTGATCTCAAAGGATTGTTACAGGTCTGGTAGTGAAAGTACTGGGGATGAGCACAAGAGATTCTTCAAATCATCGAAATATTTTTTTTGGGAATGACCCCACGCAAATTTGGCCTTACCACCAGCCCTGGTTATTAGGTTGAGGGCCCATGAAATATGGGATAATCCTAACATGAACCTGCAATACAAATTGGGAAGGCCCAAGAAGCTTCAAAGGTCAGTGAGTGTGGTTGGGGCTGGCCAGTTAAGGATGACTTGGATCTTGGTTGGATCCACATGTACGCCATGCTTATCAACTATGTATCCCATGTAATGGACCCTATCCATGCCAAAGGATCATTTTTCGAAGTTCGTGTATAGCTTGTGCTATCGCAGGGTGTGCAGAACCTGCTAAATATGATGCAAGTGTTCTACCCAAGTCTTGTTGTAAATTAGAATGTCATCCAGATACACCACTACAAAAGTATTGGTGAATGGTCACAGGATATCATCCATCATCATCATGAAAGTGGTTGGAGAATTTGTTAAACCAAAGGGCATGAACAACCATTCAAAAAGGCCTTCCTTTGACTTGAAGGAGTCTTCCATACATATGTATGTTATATCGGGACTTGGTGGTAGACAGACTTTAGATCAATCTTACGGAAGTATTTGTCTCCCATGCATTGATCAAGGAAGTCATCGATTTGGGGAATCGAGTACCGGTTTCTGACTGTGATTTTATTCATATCCCGATAATCAATATAGAGTCACCAGGTTCCATCTTTCTTCTGTAACACCACGATTGGGCTCCCGCAAGCTGATGAGCTGGGACGGATGTGCCCCTTATGAAGTAATTATTGGATTTGTCGCTTTATCTCCTTATTCTCTAAAAGAGAGCGATGATAGACTGGCCCATTGGGCAGTGGTGTACTAGGATTCGGATTGATGGGGTTCTTGACCTGATAGTGCAGAGGTACCCTGGTAGGTGAGGATAAGATATCTGAGTATTCTTCCATGATATTATCTTCCTGCTTCTGCTGTTTAGAGAGTTCGGATGCAAAGACCCTGGATGTGGCTATGATATTTCGCTCATTCTGAGAGTGAATCACGAAGAAGAAAAACTTCCCCATATGAGAGATGACCTTCCTGCATTTCTTAGCAGAGATCAAGTAAATAACACTAGGTGGGATTGCCTCGGGTATCCTGTACAATTTCCTATTCAAAGTAATAATAACACTACAAGGCCTAGGAACATATACAACATGAATTTTCCATAAATAAGGTTGGCCCAAAAGAACATCACAAAATTTGAGAAGAGAAACATGACACAATACCTTGTGTTCAAAGGGTTTGTTGTCATACAACAGTCTACAGTATTGGATTATGCGGAGATCACTTCCTTGGCAGAGACATCTAATGGTGTAGGGTTGTGGGTGTGGCATTGTCGACAGGACCACCTGCTTGACGACCTCTGCTGAGATGAGGTTCTTTTGGCTATCGCTATCAATGATCAAGTGAAGCGGGGTGCCTTTTACCCACATCTGTGAATAGAAGAGGCACTCTCCTTCTTCTAGCTCGTATGGTTCACCAGGCTGAAGCTTGGTGGTAGAAACGGTGGCATTGTGTTCCATGTCAATGATCCATATTCTCCATTATGGTTTTGACTTAGAGTTAGAACCCGCATCTGATTCATAGGATTTCACATCATCCACCAGCAAATTCTTTGAGTGGCAGTCATCAGTGTTATGCCAAGGGATCTTATGGAAGTCACACTAATTGCCAATATCTTTCTTTGTCTTTCTAGTGTCCTTATTTGCATGCCACTTTGACTGGTTGTCCTGATACTGTCCATATTTTCTCTCTCCTTTGTTATTTGGGTTGGGGCCACCCTTTTCTGGATTTTTCTATGAGGGGTTAGTAGACCCAAATTGTTGCGTCTTTTGTTTGAGCTTCTGCTCGATTTTGACGACATATCGATAGGCTCCGCCCAAGGACAAGATGTGAATAAATTCCATTTCAGTCTAGATGTATCTATGCAAAGAACCGTGATACTTGAGCACCAGATGTCGCTCTGAATATTTGATACCCATCTTTGTGCACAAGGTATGGAAGATATTTGTGAACTCTATCACTGCTTGGTCTCTTTCTTGTTGCAGTGTGGTCCATTTGGAATACAAGTCATCATAACTTCCGATAGGGTAGTACTGTTCCTTAACAACATCCCTAAAGGATTCCCAGGTGGTTGTTACTGTAAATAATGAGGGTTCTTTTGTTTCCTTTTTCTCACAGAAAGTTTCCCACCAATCTTTGACATGAAGAACGACTTTGAGGAGCTCAAAAGTAATATTTTCCTTATTTGAAAAGTTATGGACAAACAAATACCCTTCTAGTAGATTTAGCCACTTGTCTACAACATCTGCATCTATCTAACCTTAAAATACATGAATATCGAAGCCAATTTGTACCTTGAAGGGGGCGCCGCCTCTGCTTGAAGAAGATGCATCGTATTTTGGTAGCCACCAAAGGATTTGCATGAAACTATCCATCATCTCATTTCTCTATTGTGTGAGGGATTCCTCAATAAATATTTTGAAAGGATCTCCTATCTCATCGTATTTATTTTATTCTATCATGAGAGGTCGCTTGGGCGTGTGAGAGATTTTTTCATCAAGAGAAACAAGCTCGAGACCCAATTCTTTGTACTCCAACCTCATTAGGGACATGCATTAAGACAACAAGGAGCATACCGCTATGATACCACTAATCCAGATTTTATGAGCATAACGAAATGAATACAGATTATTAACAAATTCTTAACATAGAATAACAAATATATAGTAAAATTGGTTTTCTATTCAATAAGGGAATAAGCTTAAACTGTAAAATGCAGTGGAAAAAACAAGCTTGCTAGAATGGTGGTGGCTTATCTCTGAGAAGAGATGTGATGGTTGCTCTCATTCGCAAGAAAATTGTTACAATGAGGCTCTAAAGGAATTTTTACAATAAATAGGAATGTAAAAAACCTTAGACATCCAAAAACCTAACCCTAGTAGATGAAGCGCCAAAAGTCATGTGGGCTATGTTTGGGTAATTTAGTACATCAACTTCCCGCGGTCGTAACTTTTGCATATGATCTTCGTTTGGGGTGCACCATATCTCATTCGAAAGATATCTTCGAGGAGAGTCATTTTGGGGGCTCAATCAAAGTCTTCAAATATCATTGAGAAGATCGATCCAAGAAAACCTTCATTTAGGCCCTCAAAATGGCCCCGGAAGTTAAAATCTGCTAAAAATAGTAAATTACCAAAATTGCCAGAAAACTGTTTTGAGCCAGTTGGAAAAGGTGGGTGGCCATCGATATCCACCTGGATCACCATAACGAACTAATTCTAGGTGTTTTATGCATATATTACTCTACCAATCTACGCCCCTCTACCTATTCTAATCCAATCAGATCTGATTCCATTGATTTTGTGTTCTCTCCCTCATTCTGGCAATATCTACATAACACATTCTAATGTTCTTCTACATGCGGCCTAAAACTCATATCTTTAAACTGATGACAACCGATTATGATTTCCTCATTCAAAGAATATTTATTTTGAACCAATTATGTCTTCATTAATGGTATTGGATTTATGTCACCTGGATTTTTCTTCTTACAAAAGTACTAAATGCAACTTCTCATGATTTAAAGTGTTCTACAATGTTTGAGCTTCTTTAGTTGGATGGATGCTAGTGCCTTAATAAGTATTTCAAAGTTGTTGGTATGAATTCAAAATTTCATTTCTAGCATAATGGTCTGAAGTTGTGAGAACACAAGGGTTTAGAGTGAATTCTTAAAAAAAAAAAGAGCATGGAATCACCCTATTTCCATGGAAAACATTGAGGATATGAGAATTTGAAGTGTTGAGGCTAAAATTCATTTTTTTTTTCCAAACAATAGTCATCCATATATGCTTGGAAACCGATGTAGGTGCAAATCACTTCTTAGATGGTGAAATTGTGTTGATAAGAGCTCGAAGTTTCATGAGATGATAAAATAATCCTTAATATTGTGAAAAGGTTATGAGTTTCTTGCAGATACTCCATGGTAAAAAGTGTGATACCTTTCCCTGTGTGATCCAATATCCATAAATATCCTTGTTGACCCAATATCCATCGATATCGATACCTTTCCCTGTGTGACCCAATATCCATCAATCTCCTTGTTGACCCAATATCCATCAATATCCTTGTCGTTTGTGTGAATTAATTCAGAATAGGTATTTTGGAGAACTTCTTAGAAGCCTTATTGTTAAAGTTTTTTAAGTTGTTGTCAACTGATGTCCTAAAAATATAAAAGCATGATGTGGAGAAAAGGACAACCCAATATCCATCAATCTCCTTATTGTTTGTGTGAACTAATTCAAAGTTATTTATTTTGAATAGGTATTTTGGAGAACTTCTTAGAAGCCTTATTGTTAAATTTTTTTAAGTTGTTCTCAAATGATGTCCTAAAAATATAAAAGTATGATGTGGAGTGTTGGAGCCACCTTTGGTTTTTTAGCCTGTTTAAAGTTTCGTATCTTAATGTTTGAAATTGAAAGTCGGTTTTCATATTTTTCCCAAAAAACTCAGAAGTCTCATCGCGCAAGTAGCGACGGTTATCATACTCTTAAAGAAATATTCATTTTTAATCATTTAAATGAGTCTCTACTTTTGAACCTCGGGATGTCGCATGTCAAGAGTTATAGATCACATAGTTTACAATTCTCGAGAGGCAAAACAACGAACTAGTTTTAAAAAGTTTACCCAGATCCTTACCAAGAGTAAAGATACTCTAAACCGTAGTTGAGCATCATCGAGATTTAGTGTCTCGGCATTTTCTAGCTCCAAAAGTATTACCATCATAACCTCAATAGACGAAACCACGAGATTCTTGTTAAAGTAACCTGGGTTAATCTTAAAGGTAAAAGGTTTAGCCATGGTTAAGCCCTGTCGGGATTTCATAACTCGGTGTGTTTTCCCTCAAAAGTTATACCTTCGAAACCTTGAGTCGTGAAGTCACGATATAGATAGAAATGTAATAAATTAAACACTTAATCCGGTTTTATCCTCCAATTTAATTAAATCGTATCATTGCAATCTCGCGATTTTGCAACTCGGCATACGAGCCTCCCGGAAGCTATACCTTCAAAGCTCCGAGTCACGAAGTCACGATAGAAGTAACCACGTAATTAATTAAATGCCTAATCATGGTTACTTTTTTTATTAATCAAATCTAATTATCACAATCTCGGGTCTTAACGGTTCAAAGGGTTAAAGTGAAAACTCTCGATGAGGCGAGTGCTGAAAGATTAATTAACATTTAAAAAGGACCGATTAATCAATCTAAGACAACATTTTCATTGTTTTAATACAAAAATTAATATGCATAGTCTCTGAGGTGATGTTAAACTTTCCTTCCACCAACTTGCATTACGAACTGTCAGAATTTATGACAGTAATTGGAAACGAGGTGAATCGACAAGTAAGGATTTGGTTTTTATTGCTAAAATTAAGAACTATTTGACCGTTCTGTCACTAAGGACGACCTAGTTTTAAATAGTCGAAGACATGGATTTTTTGTTTGTTGTTTCAAATTTCATTTCTATTCTACGTAGAGACAAATTTTCGTGAGAGAACTAATTTCTATATGTATACATATTTTTATCGCAGGAGAGATAAAGTAGAATTCCCCGCCATGGCCCCGCGAAAAACGTCTAAAGCCACTATTGAGATTTCAGGACAAGGTTCAGACAATGTTTCTGATACTTCACCTCGAAGTGTTGAGTCCATTAGGACCTGGTCACATATTTCTGAAGTTCTAAAGTCGGAATTGGTAGATGTTTCAGATGATTCCAGTGGAAATGAAAAAGACGACCTGATCACCAAGTATAATATCATCGTCCATGCTCAAATGCATAAAGTGGCGGCTAGGCCACGTCTGCTCCCTTATTACGATATGGTCTGGTGGGCATTAGACCATGTAGATATACCAACCAAAACCATAATCAACAAGCAGAGGGTCACCATTGGGACTTTTATACCCGAACAATTGCAGGCTATGTACAAGTTGCTAGCTGTGTCAGACTGTGTTTACAATGTCGAATTCCTGGAGAATTTTAAACAGAAGGAATGTGTACAATACGACAAGAGTATGTCTGGTTTAATCAAAGATTGGGTTTCACACCCTGCGAAGTTCAAGGCGGACAATAATGGTACATATTTGATAGCTTCTTTGGAACCATATTTCAAATATATCGCTATGATGACCTGCAGATTATATGGGAGAGAGGAAACCACACATTTTTTCCTTCAGTGGGTGCATCTAATTCACACGGTCGTTGAAGGTTGTTCCTTCAACTGGGCTAAACTACTGTCTAATAGTTTGACCAGTCAAGTTACAGAGTATCGAGTGCAGAGGGAGAGCGAAAAGATTTCTTTGTTCTTTATGTCCACGTATATCATGGATGTCGTATGTTTTCTGACACCTTTTCCCTTGATGAGTTGGAGCTGGACTCCATCGAAGGCTGAGCCCATCCACGTCTACCATTCAAAGTTGTGGGAAGACAAAGCCTTAGATTTTGTGTATGAAATCTTTAACTAGGTGATGGTCCCGTTGTATGTCACTATCTTCGGCCACTCGCCACCCAGGATCTCAGACAATATCGCGGTAAATCTGAGTAGTATATCCAACTGGTACGTGGAAGAAGAATTTTCATATCTCAGGGTTTTTAGTGCTTCTGTTCCTTTGAATGCCTTGCCTTTATTTATACCCTATAGGCTAGCTTTCCATGATATCGCTAGACAAACTGTAATCGGTGGCGTAAGGAAGGAGCTTAAGGGATATTCTAAGAAGGTATGGCCACCTTTAACTATTCATTTAAGTTCCTACTCTTTGTTAGATTTTGGGCATGCTAAAGCTGAGGCAACAACCCTGGAAGACCTGAAATTGGTTCATGTCAAATTCAAAAAGCACGATCCACAGAGGGTCATAAGTAATCACTTAGCTAGTTGCAGGATAAAAAGGTTTGAACATGAATATTCACCTCCGGATGACATTTTCCAAGGCGCGAGATCTTATGCCAAGGTGTTGGCTTGGATACAAGCCCTGGCTCCTGAATAACGGGTTGATGTTTTGAAATTCCAAGAACATCAGCGGAGTTTTCTTCCCCCAGTATTATGGGGTGAAAATACAATAACAATAGAGGTGCAACAAAAAGGAGCCAAAGGCTCAAAAGATTCATCATCCAGAAAAGAAGAACACCAGGATGGGGAGGAGCAAACTAAGAGTCTGAAACCAGAAATAAAAACCCTCGATCCACCTATAAAGTAGACTCCAGTTACCACTCCATGCCAGTCAGCTAAGCAAATCGGAGATCCTGTCACCTCCATTACTCCCTTACAGTCAACTCAAGGGAACATAGATGCAGGGTGGATTTTTAAGGAAGACTTGAGACCTATAAGGATAGAAGAGCTTCCACCAAATGAGTTCTTTTTTGATAAAAAGAGAAAATCTTTGGTAAAAACAGAATTTTATCAAGAACAGGGATCAATGGCCAAGAAGTTCAAGGTGTTGACCGATGGGAAAGATAAGAAGAAAGAAGAGTTTGTTACAGAAATAGTTGGGACATTAGGGGCGTTTGCTACGACAAACCAATTTTCAGTCGGGGTTTTGAAAAATCAGCTGAAGTGAAAAAATGGCCTAATCAAAACCCTACAAGCTAAGCTAAACACAGCAGAGGAGGTTGCCAAGGACCAGGCAAGCGCAGGAATAGAACAAGCAATAATGGCCGACAAAAAGGAAATTGAGCTGCTCAAAGCTAAGCTCGAACAAGCAGAGCTAGTAGCTCAGACCAGTCAGATACAGGTGGGCGAGAAAAAAGACTTGATTGAGAAGCTACAGGTTAGATTAGAGTCCATCGAAAGCCAAGTTATAAATATCAGGATATTCCAGTACCAGGCTATGGAGATTCGAAGCAGGGTCTCAGCAGCCCAACAAAGTTTACTTGCAAATAGAGATGATTTGGGACAATTGTTTGCTTATTGATCAAGTATCAGAAAACTTATCTGTCAGAGAGAGAGAAGTTGGAGCATCTCGGGTCGCATTTCAAGAGGTTGTAATAGCTACAACAAACAAGGAATCGGGAAAAAGTTCTAAGTTTTCCCTTTCGGAACAGACCCGAGGTAATATTTTGTTGAAAGAATGGGAACGTAGCATATCAGAAGGCAAATTGCAAGCCAAGAAGGTAAGAAAATCCTGTGAAGAGGATTTCTATTCCATAGATGGAAATTTGTTAGGCATTGACAGTGAGAGTAATGCTGAGATGTTGAGCCAAATGGATATGAAGAAACTCGCGCTTGATATAAATGAAAAAAAAGAAAGAGATTCGGCCGAAATTTCACAAGTAACTATGGAAGACATACTTCAAATAGACAAATGTATGATTAAACCAAGTGTGCAATTGTGCGCTATTGACAACCTAGACAGACAGATGGAAGAAAGGCTGCCACAATTAGTCAGAGATTGTTACATTTTTTAGGCCAATTGTCAAGCGGAACCTTCACGGTTGATATCTCAGCTGGTGGAAAGATGTGTCACTTGTACCGAGCATGCGAGAGGGAAAGATTCTGGTACCAAATAAAGACATAGAATAAAGAAATGAAACGATTGATCTCCTTCTCGTTGTAACTGAAAATCCTAGAATGATTGGGATTCCATCATATGTAAATTTGTATAAATATACAATAGAAGGAAGGAACAAGGGCTGGACCTTTTTGGGTCGATTGTAATAGATATTTTTCGTCGAGAGTTAATACAAAGAAAATCCAAAGATTCTCAATTCCATCATGATTGTGTTATGAGTTTGTTTCCTTGTATTTCATATTTCATTTCATTTCATATATGTATCTGATGAATGCTTTGCTACAATTTAGTACAACCTCTACTATAGTGAATAAATTCTATCTTTCTATATTGTTTACTATTTTTCCTCTGTACCGGCTATCAGCATGTATAAGACCAGTGAACATTTCATATTTCTATATATATTTTATACTTCATCGGGTTATTTCTTTATCTTTTTCTTCTTTTGTTTATGAGTGATATTCTCCCTTGATAGGAGCCTTACATGATAGACAACTTAATGTTTTCTTACACCATACATACATTTATTAAATTATAACTCAATTTTGGGAAAGAGCCTTTGATTTGCATCATGTTTTCACCATCGGAGTTGTAAACTCTCCTTTATATGACCGAAATCGAGACAACATCTAAAAAAATTTCTTTGAGATTTTCTTATTATTTTGTTCCTCTATGACTGTCCCTATGAAAAGACAACATAATATCCAACCCAGACTATTATATCAAACACATATTGCCTTGAATATTTTTGATACTATTCTTAAAACAACCACTATCCGAGTCGAACTGGAACGTTTGTGGGAAGCGATTGAAAGGGACATAAACATCCAGGAACAATTGGAAGCTAGACAACAACCTAGAAATCAACCCTAGCTCCCCTTGCTGAAGGTTGACATTTCTTCCTTCTCTACCCCTTACTCACCTTCATATGCCTAGACACTGTACTTCTAAGCCTTAAGTACAGACTCTGGAACAACATATTTTTGGCGTTGTTGCCGGGGACCGAATTTACAAAATCTTTTTCCCTGGGAAAACGACATTTGTTTCGTTGAAAGTGTCACCCTTTGATAGTGAAGAAAGAGTGCACACCTTTTAAAGGCTTTCCAATGTTTCACTTGGTGACTCTATGATTAATAAGATGGCATCTAGACGAAGGAATACTAGGAAAAACTTGGATGGTAAACAGACCACACCCGTTACCGATCCTGAGAAGATTTTAAAAGCAAGAGGCTCTCTTAAGCCGACCCCTACAATCTGTCAGCTTAAATACCCACAACTGAAGACCAAGAGTTTTTCTGAACCTTCAACTTCACGAAGCCCTATTTTCTACACTAAATATCTAACATCAAATTTCTCTGAAGTTAGAAGTGAAACCCATCCGATAACTCATGTAGAACACAAAGGAAAAAGTCCTGTAGAAAATTCATCCATTGTCGATATATCGTCAACCCTTCAGTTGAATTTCGCGACCCCACATAGTCCTGAAGAATATTTCACACATCTAGTCTCCACACCCATTGTTTCCCCTGACTACATCTCTTGCATGTCCGAAGAGCCAAGCCCCCACATCCCTTCCCAGTCATCCTTAGATTTTTCTCCTCGCGAAGAAAGTAAAGATTCACTTTTAATCTTCCAAAACCCCCTTTACAACTTTCCGCTAATAACGATGGCAGCCGCTGGAGAGGGAGGTGGAGGGGTTGTCGAAGGAGGAGGTGGAGGTGCTCCTGTGGGAGGAGTTGGAGGTCAAGGGCCTGGCCCTCCTCCCAAATTTTTTGCTAAAGTGGAAGCAAGATACGCTTCTTTGGTATTGCATGTTCCTTTGCATGACCTTCCCAAAAATTATATAACAAATTTTCCAAAATTCACTGGGGAAGGAGATCTGACCACAACTGAACACATAAATTTCTTTGATCAATTCCTAGACATCCTAGGTCTCAAACATGAAGATGTGTATTCGAGGCTTTTAGTCCAAACCTTCGAAGGTCATGTCCGAACATGGTTTCGGAGTCTACCTGTAGGATCTATATTGTCCTATGATGCCTTGGAAGATGCTTTCCTTAGACAATGGGGTGAAAGAAAGGACCACCTATACTATTTAACCGAGTTTGGGTCTTTAAGAAAAAAGAATTCAGAAACAATTATGGAGTTTATTCAAAGATTCAACAAGCTGTAGAACAAAATCCCAGCCGAGGTTAAACCGTCCGAACCCGCAGCCAAAGTAACTTTCACGGGGGGTTTCGAACAAGATTTTGCACTTCTTTTATGAGAAATAATGGGAGCTACTCTAAACCGAATGGAAGATGACGCTGTAGAAATTGAGTCAAATATGATGGCTTCTGGTAAGTTAAAAGCTAAAGTAGAAGCGGGTAACTGAGAAACTAGACGCTTTAGAGAACCAGCACAGTCGTCAGGATCTAATAGATACACAGATGACAAAGTAGACGATATGACCAGAATAATTAAGGAACTGTCTAATAAGATATCCAGAATGGAGCTAGAATAGTCTAAAGCCAATTCTTTTGCCAAAAAGGATTTCAGTAAGAATCCCAATCCCCCAAATCAGCAAAGACAGGTAAAAAAGAAGATCAAAAAATACAAAATCCCCTAAAGAACGAAAATTTTATAGGAGCGAATGATCTCCAAGATTTCAGAGATTCAGATGATGATGTCATGAACATGGGTGATGACTGCACACAACCTTATCTGACTAAAGAGGATTATGAAAAATCCATAAACACTCAACAATTGTCTATTGAGGGTGAAGAAAGAGATTATACTGACCTTTGTAGTTATCAAGAAGAAACCAGTATGATAATGGTCGAGGTCCAACCTAGGTATAACTTGAGATATAAGGGTAAGCCTATTTCAACTACTCAACCTAAGAAAATTCTCCCAAGAGGTCAAACTTATGAGCCTACCCCAGAAGAAACCGTGTTACCTAACAGCAAAGCCAAAGCAGTAAATGTGCAAGAACTTGAAGTAGAAAAGGTCGAGACTAAAACACAAGAAACTGAAGAAGTTAATACAAATACACCTTTAACCAAGATCCTGAGTAATAAGTTGGAAAAGAAGGATTCAGAAGTCCTAACTAGAGAAATAGACAAGGTGAGCGGAGTTTTCAGTTTCGAAAACGAGATAAATAAAATTAAGATAGCAATTTCTCTGGTAGAGTTAGCGAAAAACCTTGTTTATTGAAAGAAGATTACCAAAGTGATAGGCATTATAGACCTAGAAATCCAATCTGACATTTTGAACCTGGAATATGATAAGCCCAACATCACTTTTGGTCCACATTTTTAAGGAGCCAAAGACACTGTTGCTCCCTTTTATATCACCTTAAATGTATATGATCAACTGCTACATAATTGCATGCTAGACTCTGGAGCCTCACATAACGTGATGCCTAAAATTATTATGGAAAAATTAGGTCTCCAGATCACCAGACCTTACGGAGATATTTACTCATTTGATTTGAGAAAAGTTAAGTGTATGGGAATGATAAAGGATTTAGTGGTCACCCTGGCACATGTCCCAGTTAAGAGCATCTTGATGGATGTGGTCATTGCTGATATTCCCCCCAAGTATGACTTACTTTTGTCTAGGTCATGGGGAGCCAAGATGGGGGGTTCTCTTCAACTAGATATGACATACGCCACGATTCCTATGTTTGGTGGGAAATTTAGTTGGTTGTACAGGGAGACGAGGTTAGCATATACAGTAAGCGACCCTCAAAATCTGAACAATTTCCCTATTTACATTGCAGATCAAGATTTAGGAAATTGTATCTTATCTTTTGATGATGGTTTAGATGGTTTCACATAGGAAAATGACATAGAGCATGAAGAGTCAGGTTACATGACCGAGGATATGTGTAGCACCGATATCTGGAAAATTTGTTTTGACGGTGCCTTGTCTTGTGAAGGGGCTGGTGCAAGAGTGCTTTTTGTGGCACCTGAAGAAAGGTTCGTTGCCCCTTTTTCCTATAGAATACAATGGGATATAGATTATACTAACAATGAATGTGAATACGAAGCCTTGGTCTTAGGATTAGAGGCTGCCAGGAAGCTAAAAATAAAAAACCTATAGGTGTACAGAGATGCAGAGTTGATAGTCAAAAAAATAAATCGGCAATACCAAGCTAAGCATCCCAGATTAAGATCATATAGAAATTGTGCCTAGGATCTGATGGAAAACGTTTTCTTGTCTGTAAATGTCCACTTCATCCCACGCACAGAAAACTTACAGGCTGATGAATTAGCTAAAGAAGGTTCAACTTTCACTCCTCCTACAACCTTTAAATTGAAGTATCACATAGAGATAAGACAGAGACCATCTATACCGGATAATATCCAGCACTGGAAGGTTTTTAAGGATGATGAAAAAATTAAGAAGTTTCTTGAAGCAGTAGGTGAATTTTCCGAAACTCACGCGGATCAAGAAAATCAGAATGACTAGATATGGATCATGTAATAAGGAGAGGAACCACAAGCTTTCCAAGACAAAATCATAAATCATCGCATGCTGGTCCTAAAAAATAACCAGATTCTGAAAGGACTGATCCCTCTAGAAAGACTGTTTGATCAAAATGACATACCTGTAAAATCCACCTGACAACCCCAACCAGAAGAGGTTGAGGACTGTGACATAGGAACCAAAGAAGAGTCTGGGATGGTTAAAATATCTAAAATCCTCCCCCCTGAAGTAAAAGGCAAGTATAAGGACCTACTCAGACAATTTAAAGACGTTTTCGTCTGGTCTTACGACGAGTTAAGAACCTATGACACTATTGTGATCAATCACGAGATGCCTCTAAAGCCTGGGGTCAAACCTTTTAGACAAAAGATTAGGAATATCAACCCCATTTTATTTCCTGTGGTCGAGAGAGAAGTGAAGAAGCTTTTAGAGGCGAAAATTATAGTCCCTCTAAGATATTCTGACTAGGTGTCAAACCTGGTACCAGTCAGAAAAAAGAGTGGGGAAATTAGACTGTGTGTGGATTTCAGAAATTTAAATAAGTCCTCTCTTAAAGACAACTATCCACTGCCTAAAATGGATCACGTGCTAGAAAGGGTAGTTGGGGTGAACAGAATGTCTATGATTGATGTTTTCTCTGGATATATTCAAATTGCCATGAATGAACAAGATAAAGAAAAAATAGCTTTTACTACCCCTTGGGGTACATTCATGTATGATAAAATGCCTTTTGGTTTGATGAATGCAGGAGCCACGTTCCAATGCACTATGAAAATTTCTTTCATCAGAGAGAGGGATACGTTTTTGGTCATCTATATTGATGATTTAACGATTTTCTCAAAATCTGACGAAGAACATTTGGTACATCTTAAATAAACATTCGAAAAATGTCATAGGTTTGGTCTGTCCTTAAACCCCAAGAAATCACACTTCGCCATGCAAGAAGGTAAGCTTTTGGGTCATATTGTATCTAAGGATGGAATTAAGATTGATCCTAAGAGGATTGAAGTGATAGACACTATAAACATTCCTAGAAATGTAAAAGAAATTCAATCTTTCTTAGGAAATATTTTTTTTTTACGAAGATTTATCCCAAATTTTGTTGAAAGTGTAAAATTGATCATGGATATGATGAAAAAGAACAACGAAGTAAAGTGGACAATGGAGGCCAAAGAATTGTTCACACACATTAAGAAAGTCATAGCCGAGGCACCGATATTGGCAAGCCCCAATTATCTAAAAGATTTTCTTATTTTCTCGTTTTCCTCCGAACATATGATTGTTGCGGTGCTCCTCCAAAAAACCGAAGAGGGTTTCGAACAGCCGATCGCCTTTTTCAGCGAGAGACTCAAAGACATAGAACTTAAATATGATATAATAGAAAAACAAGCGTACGCCATGGTAAAAGCACTGAAGGCATTTAGAACATATGTATTACACTCCAAGATACTCGTGTACATACCTACAAGTTCTGTGAAAGATATTTTGGTACAACCAGATGGCGATGGGAAGAGAGGACGATGGCTTTCCAAGATTCAAGAATTTTACCTGGAAATCAAACCTACTAAATCGATAAAGGGACAAGGCCTGGCCAAACTTATGGTTGAATCAAATCTCAGAGCTCTGGATATAAACTGAATGTAGGAAGGTGAGGAAGACATGAACATAAATTAGCTTGATGAATGAGCAAGTGCAATTAAGATCGAGGAGAATTTTGTATCATTAGAATGGTATAGAAACATAGTATCCTACTTGTTGACTGTAAAATGCCCGAGTGAACTATCGCCATCAAAATCCAGGACTTTAAAGTTTCATGCGGTTAAGTATTGTATTGCCAAAAATCAACTATATTGGAAAGACCCACTCTGTTACTTGTTAATCTGCTTAGTCCAATCGAAAACGGAAAGGGTTATAAGTGAATTTCACGAAGGAGTGTGTGGAGGACATCACGCTTGGAGGTCCACAGCTTAGAAAATTCTGAGGCTTAGGTATTACTGGCCAAAAATCTTCTCAGACATTAACGCCAAGGTCTGAGCCTGTAACCCTTGTCATTTATTTGCAGGCAAACAGAAACTCCCAGTGCTACCCTTAGTTCCAGTCAAAACTGAAGCCCCTTTTCAACAATGGGGGCTAGATTTTATAGTAAATATTAATCCACATTCTAGTGCCCAAAACAAGTGGATCTTAACTGCCACAAACTACTTTACTAAAGGGGTAGAATCTATTCCAACCAGAAGGGAAACTGACTCGGTGGTAATAGATTTCTTAGAAGACAATATCTTGTCAAGATTTGGTTTCCCCCTAAAGATAGTCACAGATAATGCTCAAGCTTTCAAATCTATGTCTATGATCAGCTTCTGCCAAAAGTATAATATTGTTCTTGGCCATTCTACAACATACTACCCCCAAGGAAATGGATTGGTCGAGTCGTCTAACAAGAGCCTGATCAATATAATTAAGAAAGTGTTGGATAAAAACAAAAAGTCTTGGCATGTTCATTTAAAGTATGCCTTGTCAGAGAATCGCATAGGCACTAAATATTCTATCCGCATTTCCCCTTTTCAGATGGTATATGGGACAGATGCAATATTACCTATAAATTTATCTCTCCCCATGATGAAATTGTGGCAAGATCAGAAAGAAGAACCTAATCATGTCACGAGGAGGATAAACCAGTTAATCGAGGTTCAACAACACAGGGTCGAGGTAGATGAAAGGTTGCAGAAGTATCAAGATGACATGAAGGCATTATTCGACCATAGGGAAAAGGACAAGGATTTCCTCCCAAGTGATTTAGTTTTAAGGTGGGATGAAAGGAGGGAAGAAACAACGAAACATGGTAAATTCGATCAACTCTAGCATGGGCCATTCATAGTCTCGGCTCTCGAAGGGAAAAATTCTTTCTTACTAGAAAATATAGATGGTGAAATCCTCAACGCCCCTATCAACAGGTGTTATCTGAAGCATTATATGACATAAGCAGTTGCAAAAAAGAAATAATATATATATATATATATATATATATATATATATATATATATATATATATATATATAATAAATAAATTTTCTGTATATTTCATATATAATTTTTTTTTACACATGTATATATATTTCATTATGCATTGCTAGTTTGATTTTCTTTTCTTTTAGTAAATTATAAACACCTTTAAAAAAGCCTCAATAACCTTCATATTTGCCTTTTTACAGGTTTCCAGTTGCAAACAAAATGAGCAGGAGAGGTACACAGAAGGTCGTGTATCGGAAAATAAATTGGCTTAAACAGGTGATAAAAAATATTTTTGATAGTTTGAAAAGAAATTGAAACGGTAAGATAAAGGTGAGATTTCCTGAAAGACTTGTTCTGAAGGGCTATCAAAGAAAACCAAGATAACCTCATAATATACAACAACATCGTCTAAACAAATAAATAAAAGAACACTTCCATGGTTAATCGTTTACGAAAGAATAAAATGAAATAAACAAGTCATTCAAAGTAAAGCGCCCCCGAAGAATATTTTCGAGAGTCGGTTTTGATTTTTTGACCTCTTTTTTTCAGTTTATAGATCTCTATATGTCACCCTTTTCTTCTTTCGGGTTTACCTTTTGAAAAATCCAACATCTTTCCGGTTTCGCATAAGTAAGAGGAAGAGATTTTGTTTTAACCTTGAAAGCTTCAAAGCAGATTGTGAAAGGTAAGCTAGTCTTCACAACTCCTCGATCCCCTGCTAAACAAAGTGACGCTTAAGTGATCTTGACTTTTCTAGGTTTTTCAATAGTTTTGGAGGATTGAGGCTTGCTCAAATAGAACACTCCAATAAATTAATTTTCCCCTTTTTCCCTGTGAACGAAGGTGTTGTGAAAGTTAAGCGAAGGTTGGTATCAAGTAATGAAAGTAAGTTGACAGACCTATAATGAAAAATATTACACAGGTATCATCCCTCATACAAACTGATTTCCCCCATATTCGCACTCTAAAAAAGAAAATTATAAGACAGGTGGTGAAAGGAAATTCAGAAATGATTGCTCCCATCTAGTCCAAAAGATGATGAAAGGAAATTCAGAAATGATTCCCTTGTCTTGGCATATAAATGCATAAATATAGTTTGAAGTGGTGAAAGGAAATTCAGTAAAAAGGGCCAGATAACTTCACTGGGGTACTGAACAAGCTCGCTAGTAGTGAAGCAATATCTGATATATCTGTAAGGATGTTATAAATGAATATCACTCTACTCTGGTAACCAATTCTTTTTAAAACCTGATCTACATCCCAAGTTCAGACAGGGCTTCCTGATTAAAAACATACAATTTTCTTCTTTTGATGCAAGCCGATAGTCACAAGATCTGTTGGGTCTCCTATAACTATTTTGATTGTCTTAATGCAGACCTAAATTCAGTAACGGGAAGGAGAAATTCTTGAAGGGGACTACAGTTGAGTTTAAAAAATATCTGAGTTTTGAAAAGCTTTTCAAAAGTAAAAAACGAAGTCCTTTTCCCTTTCAATATCCCGTTCTAAGGAACTTTTTCGCTGGATTGAAGCCATTGACTCCATTTACCCAATATACGCACGTGGTCTACTGTTCTTCCTGTCTTGCAGGAAAATGGGAAATCTAGTTGGAGCCTATGTTGGATCCACCTTTGTTTTTTTAGCCCGTTTAAAGTTTTTTATCTTAATGTTTGAAATTGAAAGTCGGTTTTCATATTTTTCCTGAAAAGCTCAGAAGTCTCATCATGCAAGCAACGAAGGTTATCATACTCTTAAAGAAAGATTTATTTTTAATCATTTAAATGAGTCTCTACTTTTGAACCTTAGGATGTCAGATGTCGGGAGTTATTGATCACATAGTTTACAATTCCTGAGAGGTGAAACAAAAAACTAGTTTTAAAAAGTTTACCCATATCCTTACCGAGAGTAAAGATACTCTAAACCACAACTGAGCATCATCGGGATTTCATGTCTCAGTTTTTTCTAGCTCCAAAAGTATTATGGTCGTAACCCCGATAGCCGAAACCGTGAGATTCTTGTTAAAGTAACCTTGGTTAATGTTAAAGGTGAAAGGTTTGGCCGCGGTTAAGCCCTGTCGGGATTTCGTAACTCAATGTGTTTTCCCTCAAAATTTATACCTTTGAAACCCCAAGTCTTGAAGCTGCGATATAGATAGAAACGTAATAAATTAAACACTTAATCTAGTTTTATCCTCCAATTTAATTAAATCGTTTTATCGCGATTTCGCAACTTGGCATACGAGCCTCCCGGAAGCTATACCTTTGAAGCTCTGAGTTGCGAAGTCGCAATAGAAGTAACCATGTAATTAATTAAACGCCTAATCATGGTTACATTTTTTATTAATCAAAGCTAATTATCGCAATCTCGGGTCTTAGAGGTTTAAAGGGTTAAAGAGAAAACTCTTGATGAGGCGAGTGCCAAAATATTAATTAACATTTAAAGAGGACCGATTAATCAATGTAAGCCAACATTTTCATTGTCTTAATATGAAAATTAATATGCACAGTCTCTAAGGCGATGTTAAACTTTCCCTCTGCCAACTTACATTACAAACTATCATAATTTATGACAGTAATTGGAAACGAGGTGAATCGACAAGTAAGGATTTGTTTTTTATTGCTAAACTTAAGAACGATTTGACCGTTCTGTCAATAAGGACGAACTAGTTTTAAATAGTCGAAGACATGGATTTTTTGTTTGTTGTTTCAAATTTCATTTCATTTCTATGCAGAGCCAACTTTTCACGAGCGAACTAATTTATTTATATATACATACTTTTATTGCAGGAGAGCTAAAGTAGAATCCCCTGCCATTGCCCCTGCGAAAAGCATCTAAAGCCACTATTGAGCTTTCAAGACAAGGTTCAGACAACTTTTCTGATACTTCACCTCGAAGTGTCGACTCCATCAGGACCTGGTCACATATTTCTAAAGTTCTATAGTCTCAATTGGTAGATCTTTCGGATGATTCCAGTGGAAATGAAAAAGACGACCTGATCACCAAGTATAAGATCGTCGTCCAGGCTCAAATGCATAAAGTGGTGGCTAGGCCACGTCTTCTCCCTTATTACGATATGCTCTGGTGGGCATTATACCATGTAGATATACCAACCAGAACCATCATCAATGAGCAGAGGGTCACCATTGGGACTTTTAGACTCGAACAATTGCAGGCTATGTACAAGTTGCCAGCCGTGTCGGACTATGTTTACAATGCCGAATTCCTAGAGAATTTTCAACAGAAGGAATGTGTGCTATACGAAAAGACTATGTTTGGTTTAAACAAAGATTGGGCTTCACACCCTACGAAGTTCACGGCAGAAAATAATGGTATATATTCGATAGGTTATCTGGAACCACAGTTCAAATATAATGCTATGATGACCTCCAAATTATATGGGAGAGAGGACACCACACATTTTTTCCTCCAGTGCATGCCTCTAGTTCAAATGGTCATCGAAGGCTATTCCTTCAACTAGGATAAACTATTGTCTGATAGTTTGACCAGTCGAGTTATAGAGTATCGAGCACATAGGGACAACGGAAATATTGCTTTGTTCTTTATGTCCACATATATCATGGACGCCGTATGTTTTCTGACACCTTTTCCCTTGATGAGTTGGAGCAGGACTCCATTGGAGGCTGAGCCCATCCATGTCTACCATTCAAAGCTGTGGGAAGACAAAGAATCACATTTTGTATATGAAATCTTTGACTGGGTGCTGGTCCCACTGCATGTCACTATCTTTGACCACCCGCCACCCAGGATCTCAGACAGTATTGCGGTAAATCTGAGCAGTATAGCCAACTGGTACGTGGAAGCAAAATTTTCATATCTCAGGGTTTTCAATGATTATGTTCCTCTAAATGCCTTGCCTTTACTCATACCTCCGGCTTATCATGAGATCGCTAGACAAACCGTAATCAGTGGCATAAGCAAGGATATTAAGGGATATTCTAAGAAGGTATGACCACCTTTTCCTATTCATTTAAGTTCCTATTCTTTGTTAGATTTTGGGCATGCTAAAGGTGAGGCAGCAGCCCTGGAAGACCTAAAATTGGTTCATGTTGAATTCAAAAAGAACGATCCATAGAGGGTCATAAGTAATCACTTAGATAGTTGTGGGCTAAAAAGGTTTGAACATGAAAATTCGCCTTCGGATGACATTTTCCGAGGCACGAGATCTTATGCCGAGGTGTTGGCTCGGATACAAGCCCTGGCTCCTGAAGAAAGGGATGATGTTTTGAAATTCCAACAACATCAGTGGATTTGCCTTCCCCTAGTATTGCGGGGTGAAAATCCAATAACAGTAGAGGTGCAACAAAAAGGAGCCGAAGTCTCAAAAGATTAAGCATCCAGAAAAGAAAAACACCAGGACGGGGAGGAGCAAGCTAAGATCCCAAAACCGGAAATAAAAACTCTCGATCCACCGACAAAGCAGACTCCAGTTACCACTCCAGGCCAGTCATCTAAGAAAATTGGAGATCCCATCACCTCCATTACTCCCTTACAGTCAACTCAAGGGAACATAGATGCAGGGTGGATTTTCAACAAAGAATTGAGACCTATAAGGATGGAAGAGCTTCCACCAAATGAGTTTTTTTTTTATAAAAGGAGAAAAGTTGTGGTAAAAAGAGAATTCTATCAAGAAGAGAGATCAATGGCCAAGAAGGTCAAGGTGTTGACCGATGGGAAAGATAAGAAGAAAGAAGAGTTTTCTACAGAAATAGCCAGGACATTAGGGGCGTATGCTACAACAAACCAATTTTCAGTCGGGGTTTTGAAATATCAGATGAAGCAAAAAAAATTGCCTGATCAAAACCCTAGAAGCTAAGATAGCCACAACAGAGGAGGTTGTCAAGGACTAGGCAAGCATAGGAATAGAGCAAGCAAGAATGGCCGACAAAAAGGAAATTGAGTTGCTCAAAGATAATCTCGAACAAGCAGAGCTGGTAGCTCAGACCAGTCAGATATAGGTGGGCCAACAAAAGACTTGATTGAGCAGCTACAGGTTAGATTAGAGTCCACCGAAATCCAAGTTATAAATATCGGGATATTCTAGTCCCGGGCTATGGAGATTCGAAGCAGGGTTTCTGCAGCCCGGCGAAGTTTACTTGCAAAGATAGAGACGATTCGGGACAATTGTTTGCTTATTGATCAAGTATCAAAAAACTTATCTATCAAAGCGAGAGAAGATGGAGCAACTCAGGTCGCATTTCAAGAGGTTGTAATAGCTACAGCAAACAGGGAATCGGCAAAAAGTTCTAATTTTTCCCTTTCTAGAAATGTAAAAGAAATTCAATCTTTCTTAGGAAATTTTTTTTTTTTATGAAGATTTATCCCAAATTTCGTTGAAAGTGTAAAATTGATCATGGATATGATGAAAAAGAACAATGAAGTAAAGTGGACAATGGAGGCCAAAGAATCGTTCGCACACATTAAGAAAGTCATAGCCGAGGCACCGATATTGGCAAGCCCCAATTATCTAAAAGATTTTCTTATTTTCTCGTTTGCCTCCGAACATATGATTGTTGCGGTGCTCCTCCAAAAAACCGCAGAGGGTTTCGAACAACCGATTGCCTTTTTCAGCAAGAGCCTCAAAGACGTAGAACTTAAATATGATATAATAGAAAAACAAGCGTACGCCATGGTAAAATCACTGAAGGCATTTAGAACATATGTATTACACTCCAAGATACTCGTGTACGTACCTACAAGTTCTGTGAAAGATATTTTGGTACAACCAGATGGCGATGGGAAGAGAGGACGATGGATTGCCAAGATTCAAGAATTTTACCTGGAAATCAAACCTACTAAATCGATAAAGGGACAAGGCCTGGCCAAACTTATGGTTGAATCAAATCTCAGAGCTCTGGATATAAACTGCATGTAGGAAGGTGAGGAATACATGAACATAAATTAGCTTGATGAATGAGAAAGTGCAATTAAGATCGAGGAGAGGTTTTTATCATCAGAATGGCATAGAAACATAATACCTACTTGCTGACTGTAAAATGCCCGAGTGAACTATCGCCATCAAAATCCAGGACTTTAAAGCTTCATGCGGTTAAGTATTGTATTGCCAAAAATCAACTATATTGGAAAGACCCACTCTGTTACTTGTTAATCTGCTTAGTCCAATCGGAAACAGAAAGGGTTATAAGTGAATTTCACGAAGGAGTGTGTGGAGGACATCACGCTTGGAGGTCCACAGCTTACAAAATTTTGAGGGCTAGGTATTACTGGCCAAAACGCTTCTCAGACGTTAACGCCAAGGTCTGATCCTGTAACCCTTGTCATTTATTTGCAGGCAAACATAAAATCCCAGCGCTACCCTTAGTTCCAGTCAAAATTGAAGCCCCTTTTCAACAATGGGGGCTAGATTTTATAGTAAAGATTAATCCACATTCTAGTGCCCAAAACAAGTGGATCTTAACTACCACAAACTACTTTACTAAAGGGGTAGAAGCTATTCCAACCAAAAGGGAAACTGTCTTGGTGGTAATATATTTCTTAGAAGACAATATCTTTTCAAGATTTGGTTTCCCCCGAAAGATAGTCACAGATAATTCCCAAGCTTTCAAATCTATGTCTATGATCAACTTCTTCCAAAAGTATAATATTGTTCTTGGCCATTCTACAACGTACTACCCCCAAGGAAATGGACTGGTCGAGTCGTCTAACAAGAGCCTGATCAATATAATTAAGAAAGTGTTGGATAAAAACAAAAATTCTTGGCATGTTCATTTAAAGTATGCCTTGTCAGAGAATCACATAGGCACTAAAAATTCTATCCTCATTTCCCCTTTTCAGATGGTATATGGGACAGATGCGGTATTACCTATAAATTTAGCGCTCCCCATGACGAAATTGTGGCAAGATCAGAAAGAAGAACCTAATCATGTCACGAGGAGGATAAACCAGTTAATCGAGGTTCAACAACACAGGGTCGAAGTAGATGAAAGGTTGCAGAAGTATCAAGACGACATGAAGGCATTATTCGACCGTAGGTAAAAGGACAGAGATTTCCTCCCAGGTGATTTAGTGTTAAGGTGGGATGAAAGGAGGGAAGAAACAACGAAACATGGTAAATTCGATCAACTCTGGTATGGGCCATTCATATTCTAGGCTCTCGAAGGGAAAAATTCTTTCTTACTAAAAAATATAGATGGTGAAATCCTCAACGCCCCTATCAACAGGTGTTATCTGAAGCATTATATGACATAAGCAGTTGCAAAAAAGAAATAATATATATATATATATATAATAAATAAATAAATTTTCTATATATTTCATATATAATTTTTTTTACACATGTATATATATTTGATTATGCATTGCTAGTTTGATTTTCTTTTCTTTTAGTAAATTATCAACACCTTTAAAAAAGCCTTAATAACCTTCATATTTGCCTTTTTACAGGTTTCTAGTTGCAAACAAAATGAGCAGGAGAGGTACACAGAAGGTCGCGTATCGGAAAATAAATTGGCTTAAACAGGTGATAAAAAATATTTTTGATAGTTTGAAAAGAAAATGAAACGGTAAGATAAAGGTGAGATTTCCTGAAAGACTTGTTCTGAAGGGATATCAAAGAAAACCAAGATAACCTCATAATATACAACAACATCGTCTAAACAAATAAATAAAAGAACACTTCCATGGTTAATCGTTTACGAAAGAATAAAATGAAATAAACAAGTCATTCAAAGTAAAGCGCCCCCGAAAAAGATTTTCGAGAGTTAGTTTTGATTTTTTGACCTCTGTTTTTCAATTTATAGATCTCTATCTGTCACCCTTTTCTTCTTTCGGGTTTACCTTTTGAAAAAGCCAACATCTTTCCGGTTTTGCATATGTAAGAGTAAGAGATTTCGTTTTAACCTCGAAATCTTCAAAGCAGATTGTGAAAGGTAAGCTAGTCTTCACAACTCCTCGATCCCCTGCTAAACAAAGTGACGCTTAAGTGATCTTGACTTTTCTAGGTTTTTCAATAGTTTTGGAGGATTGAGGCTTGCTCAAATAGAACACTCCAATAAATTGATTTTCCCCTTTTTCCCTGTGAACGAAGGTGTTCTGAAAGTTAAGGGAAGGTTGGTATCAAGTAATGAAAGTAAGTTGACAGACCTATAATGAAAAATATTACACAGGTATCAGCCCTCGTACAAACTGATTTTCCCCATCTTCGCGTTCTAAAAAAGAAAATTATAAGACAGGTGGTGAAAGGAAATTCAGAAATGATTGCTCCCATCTAGTCCAAAAGACGATGAAAGGAAATTTAGAAATGATTGCCCTCGTCTCGGCATTTAAATGCATAAATATAGTCTGAAGTGGTGAAAGGAAATTCAGTAAAAAGGGCCAGATAACTTCACCGGGGTACTGAACAGGCTCGCTAGTAGTGAAGAAATATCTGATATATCTGTAAGGATGTTATAAATGAATATCACTCAACTCTGGTAACCAATTCTTTTTAAAACCTGATCTACATCCCAAGTTTAGACAGGGCTTCCTGATTAAAAACATACAATTTTCTTCTTTTGATGCAAGCCGATAGTCACAAGATCTATTGGGTCTCCTATAACTATTTTGATTGTCTTAATGTAGACCTAAATTCAGTAACAGGAAGGAGAAAGTCTTGAAGGGGACTACAGTTGAGTTTAAAAAGTATCTGAGTTTTGAAAAGTTTTTCAAAAGTAAAAAACGAAGTCCTTTTCCCTTTCAATATCCCGTTCTAGGGAACTTTTTCGCTGGATTAAATCCATTGACTCCATTTACCCAATATAGGCACGTGGTCTACTGTTCTTCCTGTCTTGCAGGAAAATGGGATCTCTAGTTGGAGCCTATGTTGGAGCCACCTTTGTTTTTTTAGCCTGTTTAAAGTTTCGTATCTTAATGTTTGAAATTGAAAGTCGGTTTTCATATTTTTCCTGAAAAACTCAGAAGTATCATCATGCAAGCAATGACGGTTATCATACTCTTAAAGCAAGATTTATTTTTAATCATTTAAATGAGTCTCTACTTTTGAACCTTAGGATGTCGCATGTCGGGAGTGATTGATCACATAGTTTACAATTCCCGAGAGGTGAAATGGAAAACTAGTTTTAAAAAGTTTACCCATATATTTACCAAGAGTAAAGATACTCTAAACCACAACTGAGCATCATCGGGATTTCATGTCTCGGTGTTTTATAGCTCCAAAAGTATTATGGTCATAACCCCGATAGACGAAACCGTGAGATTCTTGTTAAAGTAACCTGGGTTAATGGTAAAGGTGAAAGGTTTGGCCGTGGTTAAGCCCTGTCGGGATTTCGTAACTCGACATGTTTTCCCTCAAAAGTTATACCTTTGAAACCCCGAGTCATGAAGCTGCGATATAGATAGAAATGTAATAAATTAAACACTTAATCCAGTTTTATCCTCCAATTTAATTAAATCGTATTATCGCGATTTCGCAACTTGGCATACGAGCCTCCCAGAAGCTATACCTTCGAAGCTCTGAGTTGCGAAGTCGCAATAGAAGTAACCACGTAATTAATTAAATGCCTAATCATGGTTACATTTTTTATTAATAAAAGATAATTATCGCAATCTCGGGTCTTAGAGGTTCAAAGGGTTAAAGAGAAAACTCCTGATGAGGCGAGTGCCAAAATATTAATTAACATTTAAAAAGGACCGATTAATCAATCTAAGCCAGCATTTTCATTGTTTTAATATGAAAATTAATATGCACAGTCTCTAAGGCGATGTTAAACTTTCCTTCTGCCAACTTACATTACAAACTATCATAATTTATGACAGTAATTGGAAACGAGGTGAATCGACAAGTAAGGATTTGTTTTTTATTGCTAAACTTAAGAACGATTTGACCGTTCTGTCCCTAAGGACGACCTAGTTTTAAATAGTCAAAGACATGGATTTTTTGTTTGTTGTTTCAAATTTCATTTCTATTCTATGCAGAGCCAACTTTTCACGAGCGAACTAATTTATGTATGTATACATACTTTTATTGCAGGAGAGCTAAAGTAGAATCCCCTGCCATTGCCCCGCGAAAAGCGTCTAAAGCCACTATTGAGCTTTCAAGACAAGGTTCAAACAACATTTTTGATACTTCACCTTGAAGTGTTGACTCCATCAGGACCTGGTCACATATTTCTGAAGTTCTACAGTCTCAATTGGTAGATCTTTCGGATGATTCATGTGGAAATGAAAAAGACGGCCTGATCACCAAGTATAAGATCGTCGTCCAGGCTCAAATGCATAAAGTGATGGCTAGGCCATGTCTTCTCCCTTATTACAATATGGTCTAGTGGGCATTATACCATGTAGATATACCAACCAGAACCATCATCAATGAGCAGAGGGTCACCATTGGGACTTTTAGACTCAAACAATTGCAGGCTATGTACAAGTTGCCAGCCGTGTCGGACTATGTTTACAATGCCAAATTCCTAGAGAATTTTAAACAGAAGGAATGTGTGCAATACGAAAATACTATGTTTGGTTTAAACAAAGATTGGGCTTCACACCCTACGAAGTTCACGGTAGAAAATAATGGTATATATTCGATAGCTTATCTGGAACCACAGTTCAAATATAATGCTATGATGACCTGCAGATTATATGGGAGAGAGAACACCACACATTTTTTCCTCCAATGCATGCCTCTAGTTCAAATGGTCATCGAAGGCTATTCCTTCAACTAGGATAAACTATTGTCTGATAGTTTGACCAGTCGAGTTATAGAGTATCGAGCGCATAGGGACAACGAAAATATTGCTTTGTTCTTTATGTCCATGTATATCATGGATGCCGTATGTTTTCTGACACCTTTTCCCTTGATGAGTTGGAGCTGGAATCCATTGGAGGCTGAGCCCATCCATGTCTACCATTCAAAGTTGTGGGAAGACAAAGCATCACATTTTGTATATGAAATCTTTGACTGGGTGCTGGTCCCACTGCATGTCACTATATTCGACCACCCGCCACCCAGGATCTCAGACAGTATCGCAGTAAATCTGAGCAGTATAGCCAACTGGTACGTGGAAGAAAAATTTTCATATCTCAGGGTTTTCAACACTTATGTTCCTATGAATTCCTTGCCTTTACTCATACCTGATAGGCTGGCTTATCGTGAGATCGCTAGACAAACTGTAATCAGTGGCATAAGCAAGGAGATTAAGGGATATTCTAAGAAGGTATGACCACCTTTTCCTATTCATTTAAGTTCCTATTCTTTGTTAGATTTTGGGCATGATAAAGCTGAGGCAGTAGCCCTGGAAGACCTAAAATTGGTTCATGTTGAATTCAAAAAGAATGATCCATAGAGGGTCGTAAGTAATCACTTAGCTAGTTGTGGGCTAAAAAGGTTTGAACATGAAAATTCGCCTTCGGATGACATTTTCCGAGGCACGAGACCTTATGCCAAGGTGTTGTCTCGGATACAAGCCTTGGCTCCTGAAGAAAGGGATGATGTTTTGAAATGCCAACAACATCGGTGGAGTTGCCTTCCCTTATTATTGCGGGGTGAAAATCCAATAACAGTAGAGGTGCAGCAAAAAGGAGCCGAAGTCTCAAAAGATTCAGCATCCAGAAAAGAAATACACCAGGACGGGGAGGAGAAAACTAAGATCCCGAAACCGGAAATAAAAACACCCGATCCACCGACAAAGCAGAATCTAGTTACCACTCCAGTCCAGTCATCTAAGAAAATTGGATATCCCATCACCTCCATTACTCCGTTACAGTCAACTCAAGGGAACATAGATGCAGGGTGGATTTTCAACAAAGAATTGAGACCTATAAGGATGGAAGAGCTTCCACCAAATGAGTTTTTTTTTCATAAAAGGAGAAAAGTTGTGGTAAAAAGAGAATTCTATCAATAAGAGAGATCAATGGCCAATAAGGTCAAGGTGTTGACCGATGGGAAAGATAAGAAGAAAGAAGAGTTTTCTACAGAAATATCCAGGACATTAGGGGTGTATGCTACAACAAACCAATTTTCATTCGGGGTTTTGAAATATCAGATGAAGCGAAAAAAATTGCCTGATCAAAACCCTAGAAGCTAAGCTAACCACAACAAAGGAGGCTGCCAAGGACTAGGCAAGCATAGGAATAGAGCAAGCAAGAATGGTCGACAAAAAGGAAATTGAGCTGCTCAAAGCTAAGCTTGAACAAGCAGAGATGGTAGCTCAGACCAGTCAGATATAGGTGGGACAACAAAAAAACTTGTTTGAGAAGCTACAGGTTAGATTAAAGTCCACCGAAAGCCAAGTTATAAATATCGGGATATTCTAGTCCCAGGCTATGGAGATTCGAAGCAGGGTTTCTACAGCCCAGTGAAGTTTACTTGCAAAGATAGAGACGATTCGGGACAATTGTTTGCTTATTGATCAAGAATTATAAAACTTATCTGTCAAAGAGAGAGAAGCTGGAGCAACTCAGGTCGCATTTCAAGAGGCTGTAATAGCTACAACAAACAGGGAATTGGGAAAAAGTTCTAATTTTTCCCTTTCGGAACAGACCCGAGGTAATATTTTGTTGAAAGAATGGGAATGCATCATATCAGAAGGCAAATTGCAAGCCAAGAAGGTAAGGGAATCCTGTGAAGAGGCTTTTGGTTCCATAGATGGAAATATGTTAGGCATTGATAGCGAGAGTAATTTTAAGACGTTGAGCCAAATGGATATGATGAAACTCTCGCTTGATATAAATGAAAAAGAAGAAAGAGATTCGGCCGAAATATCACAAGTAACTATGGAAGACATAGTTCAAATAGACAAATGTATGATTAAACCATGTGTGCAATTGTGCGCTATTGACACCCTAGATAGATAGATGGAAGAAAGGTTGTCAGAATTAGTCATAGATTGTTACAGTTTTTAGGCCAATTGTCAAGCGGAACGTTCAAGGTTGATATCTCAGCTATTGGAAATATGTGTCACCTGTATTGAGCATGCGAGAGGGAAAGCTTATGGTACCAAATAAAGACATAGAATAAAGAAATGAAACGATTGATATCTTTCTCCTTGTAACTGAAAATCCTGGAACGATTGGGATTCCATCATATGTAAATTTGTATAAATATACAATAGAAGGAAGGAACAAGGGCTGGACCTTTTTGGGTTGATTGTAATAGAGATTTTTCCTCGAGAGTTAATACAAATCAAATCCGAAGATTCTCGATTCCATCACGACTGTGTTATGAGTTTATTTCCTTGTATTTCATATTTCATTTCATTTCATATATGTATATGATGAATGCTTCGCTATAATTTAGTACAACCTTTACTATAGTGAACAAATTCTATCTTTCTATATTGTTTACCATTTTCCCTCTGTACCGGCTATCAACAGGTATAAGACCAGTGAACATTTTAGATTTCTATATATATTTTATGCTTCATCAGGTTATTTCTTTATCTTTTTCTTCTTCTGTTTATGAGTGAGATTCTCCCTTGATAGGAGCCTTACATGATAGACAAATTAATGTTTTCTTACACCCTACATACATTTATTAAAATATAACTCAGTTACGGGAAAGGGCCTTTGGTTTGGATCTTGTTTTCACCATCGGAGCTATAAAATCTCCTTTATAGGACCAAAATCGAGACAGCATCTAAAAAATTTTCTTTGAGATTTTATTATTATTTTGTTCCTCTATGACTGTCCCTGTGACAAGACAACCTAATATCCAACCCAGACTATTAGATCAAACACATATTTCCTTGAATATTTTTGATACTATTCTTAAAACAACCATTACCTGGGTCGAACTGGAACGTTCGTGGGAAACGATTGAAAGGGACATAAACATCTAGGAATAGTTGAAAGCTATAAAACAACCTAGAAATCAACCCTAGCTCCCCTTGCCGAAGGTTGACATTTCTTCCTTCTCTACCCCTTACTCACTTTCGGATGCCTAGACACTGTACTTCTAAGCCTTAAGTATAGACTCTGGAACAACATGGAGTAAAGGACATTGGAGAGTACCAAAAATTTTTTAAAAGCCCAAAAATTTAAAGACTAGACACCCAAAATGTCACAGAGGACAAAGAACACATTCCTAACGAGATCCTAACAAAGGTATAGTGGTGATAGTTTTGAAAAAGTGATTTTTGCCAAGTATGGTTCCCTAGTAGGGATTCTATTCTTAGCCTTGGGTTGAGCCTATATTTATTATTATACGGCTTGTCCAATCATTGTATGAGAAAATATTCGAAAAATATACTTTTGTATGTTTACTTGTATTTTTTCAAATAGATTTGAATTACATTGTAAACATGTGCATTTTTGGTAGAAGCTAGCACCCTTATTTTGTTGAGTTTGAATTGTATAATATGATTGTTAAAGGGTGGAGTTGCAAGAAACACTTTGAGGTCTAAGTTAGTATTGAGATAGTTGGAATTGGCAAATTATTAGAGTTTTTGAATACTCTAATACTCTCTTATGTGGAAAATAAATTCACAAATCACAGAGAAAATATGCAATCTATTCTAACTTGTTTGCAAGATTCACAAACCAAAGAAGAAAAACTTCAAATTCATACTTAGCTTCTTCAAGATTAACTTCAATGAAAAAATATTCAATGTAGTGAACTAGTTTTTTTTAGAAAAAATTTAGAACAACCCTTTGTTCAATGATGAAGATGATAAACATAGTCTAGGAGAAACTTAGTGAGCCAAGTTATGGTACTAAAATTGGAGGTGAATATCAAGTTGTGCATGAACAAGTTCCTTTTTCTCTTTCCAATCCAATCATTAGAACTTGGGAATAAATCACAAACAATAACCACAAAACATGTGTCAGATATGAAAACGAAATTTCCTTTCATATTATGGATTATGCCAATCCAATCTAGTTGCAATGTGTTGGATTTTTTCAAGAGTGTTCATATTCACTTGTTGTAATTAAGAGTGTTGGACACACCGTTCATACTAAGACAGGAGGTGAATCAATGTAGGGAACTTTTTCCACTTTCCCTTCACAAAACTTCTTAGTTAGCAATCACTATTTACTCATCACTTATTACTGTCATTTATAACTAGTTAAATGTGAACATATATCATCAACATATACCAACAAGATATATCATCAATAATTCATCACCACAAGGAACACAAAGAACACAATATGTATGTACAATTTTATTTTTATTACGGACTACAATCATTGGGTTATCAACAACAACTGAATAGAGTTAAAACTCCACAAGAGCACCAAATCTATAATGAAATACTTAGCTTACACAACTTAGCACCACCTGAGAAAAGGAATCAATCCTCAACAGATACCAATTTGTTAATAGGTACATGACCTGTGAGTAGTGCAACATGCATGTGCCCTACCAGTAGTATATCTTGCGTATGTACACGACGTGTCTGTACTACAACCAACATATTCCTTCTGAACAATTAAGGTTTTCTCTCCATGAAGAAATTAGATCCTATGCAGCCTTCACTCACATCCACTTATGTCCTTCACTGTCCAATCTGAACCATAACCAATATCAACACATCCAAACTCTCCAACAATTTACTCATTCTCCTCAACCATACAATATTAATGCTACTCAAACATAACTAACCAATATACTATGGAAACCATATGAGTACAGAAACATAAGATTGTTTCTTACTCTATAAATAAACCAACATAACCATATCACAACATCCATACCAAGAATGCCTCAATCATTCACCATACAATAAGAAATACTATACATCAAAATAACTATGTAACCATAGAAGAACTTTTATGGTAGATATGAGCCCATAGAATGAAAATATAGAACTTACTCCAGACTTCAAGAACCTAGCATCATCTCACACTCAAGTCTTCATGAATTCCTCCAACTATACGTGCTCTATCCTCCTATGGGTATGTATCCCCCAATCTTCTCTACAATATGAGAAGTATTATACCACTTCATTATGCTTATGCTACAAGTGATACTTCTCAACCAGAACATAGATCAACAACTCCTTCTATGGTGATCCTTGGACTTTTCCATGTATCAAAATCGTTCCATACCATACATCATGAAGAAAAAGATATGTCAACAATGAAATAGAGAATCATGAACAAAACATAAACCAAGTACATCTTGTGCCATATTGTGTGCCCATCATGCACAACACCTATGTACATCAACCATGTATATTAATACCATACAATATGCCATAAGATATCATCAATGGAGTGTATCAACCATATGCCAATAGTGTGCACCAATCAAATGCCTCTACCAACATGCTAACCATATGCCTTAGCCAAATGTCATATGACTCATGATATGCCTCTACCACGAACCAAGTGCCAATCATACTGCTAGTAGGTGCCTCTAACAATGTACCAAATGTGTACCAACCATGCATCAACTATAGATCAAGCTATGAGTCATCAATGGTGTACAACACGACCACTTCATCAACTCATAAACTACATGTCCCAATATGTAGCTCAACCATATTCCAAACGCATGCACCAAGATATCCAACACATATGCATCTAAAAATACATCATAAGGAACTCAAATATGTACCAACCATGTACCCTAACAGATCTGCTTCAACCTCCATTCACTACAACAAATACTAAACATCCAAAAATACATGTACTAGAAGTGTGCCTCAATAGATCTAGCTAGCATCATCATGATATATCTCATAACGAAAGTGCCATAGCTTCACTTTCACAACCAACATTGTTCCTCAATAGAAAAGTTTATCAATCCACACTCTATGGTTAGAACCATGCATCAAATATAGTCTTCCAACACTTATTCATATGTCATCACCATACATACATCAATTATGTATGCCAACATGTAAGCATGAAAACCGACAACAAACCATGTCAGATCTTGCAACAAACCATGTCATACCCTGCAACAAAGAGTTATACCTTTATACCATATTACAACGCATGTGCATAGCCTTTTTCCCAAGGCTCTTTACAATAGATAAGAGACCTACTGCACAGACAACTCATGTATGTACATGACCTATTCATAGGTCAAATTTTGTATGTACACGATTGTTACCATTGTAACCTGCACATTCTTCTAAATATGCCAAACTTGAGCTTCCCTTAAGGCTCCCACTCTGCTCTGGTTGTTCATTCTTCTTTACCCACTTCTGAAGGTGTCCCTGCTTCTCAAAACTTGATCTCTCAGCTTCCATCTTTTCAAAAATTTCTTCCTTTCTAACTTCATGCCTTCTTCTAGTCATGCTATATGAAGTCCTCATCTTGTACTTTCTTCTTGAGTTCCAAGAATCCTAGTATTTTTTACCAAATCCACTAAAACTATAGCATCTCATGATGTGACAATGAGTAGCAATGTGTCCTACTTGATTACATCTCCAATGTCTTAGGGTGTTATGAAATATTTCATTATGTCTCCTTGCATAAAATATGCATTCCAAAGCGTTGTGACCATATTCATTACATGAGTAACGGTGGCCGTAAAAAACATTTTCATACATTTTCTTTGGTGTCCATCCTGAAGGTGTCTCTCTTCTTTGAGGTGTAAATATGGGTTATTTATGTCTTCCTTGCTTTGTTCTTTTGAAACTTTCCTTTCCTTGTGTAGATGGTTGACTTGCACCATTATTTCCATCCTTTGAGAGTGAGGGACTTACCTCATTCTTCTTTAAGGTGCTTGTTTCAACATGTGTATCTTCTTTCTTCTATCCAAGACCTAATTTATCATTTGGTGATATTTGACTATCCAAGATCTCATTCAATATTGTTGAGCTATTCAAGAATTTGTCTGACTTCTCTACTTTCTTTCTAAGATCAACAACTTCAGCTTCCAACTTATGACATGAATCTTCCTTTTCATTTACTTGTTTCTTTAATAGTTCCTCTACCCTTTTGGCTTCTTCAATTTGGGTCTTGAGATGGACATTAAGTTCAAGACTTTTTCTAATCTCATCATCTAGCTTATTGCTCTCTTATATTTAATTCTTTAGTCTTTGGATCTCTTCCTCTTTTTATTCTAATTGAGTCTTTTTACTTTCTTCTTGTTCCTTGAGCATTTCCTTTAACTTCAAGATATGCATTTGATTGTTTTTAAAGAACTTTTTAGTGTTCTCAGAAAGATAGATATATTCTATGTAACAATCGTCATAGTTGTATTCAAATAGACCCCATTCAACTTTATTTTTAAGCTCTGATAGTTCTTCTTCTACTTATTCCATGGGATAACTATCATCTAACTCTACACAAACTATTTCTAGCTTTTATTCTTCACTTGTAGAGAAATATTCAACATCATCACTTTTTGAAATATTGCAATCAAGAGATTTTGGAGATTCTTTACCTTCATTGATCTTGATGGAATTGTCTTCAAGGTGTTCCTTTTTTTTTGTTATGTATTCTCTAGCTTTAGCCATAGATGCTTGGTGGAAGTTCATTGTCCCATGCTCTCTTTTATAGAACTTGAGAGTCCACTAAGAATGGTCTTGAGAGCTAATGCATCATTCTTCTTTTCTTCCCTTTGAGATTAAAAATTTGACTTGTTATTCAAAGGAACTGATCCACCAATAGCTTCTTTCCAGACACTCGCTCCTATTTCCTTCAAATGCAATTTCATTTCTATTCTCAATGTAGAATAATTTTCCTCATCAAGGATTTGGAACTTTATCATCCATTTGTGTTTTCATGTATCTCCTCCAAGCTTGCTAAGGATTATAGTGAAGGCCTTCTCTGATACCAATTTTTGGACACACTAACTGTTAATTTTTCAAAATCCCACCCAGTTTCAGTCTCGCTGATTTTTCAGTCAAATTTAAATGCTAAATTTAGTTTCAGCACTGTTTCAACATATGCTACAGCCGTGGTGTTTCAGCATCTGCTCCGCGGTGTTTCAGCAT
>ML776584.1:1655730-1675682 GCA_009831015.1 Picea engelmannii
TTCACTCACCCTCACTTTAATCATAAAGTTATCTTTTAATTTGCATCTCACAAATTAATTTGACTAAGACCCATATTCAGCAATTTCTCCCCCTTAGGGCCTAGGGAAGAGAAACACTTGCCTTGGTACATAATTTAACACTAATCACATTGAGAGGGGGGGTGAATCAATGTAGGGATATTTTTCCACTTTCCCTTCACAAAATGTCTTAATTAGCAATCACCATTTACTCATCACTTATTACTATCATTTATAACTAGTTAAATGTGAACATATATCAACAACATATATCATCAATAAGTCATCAACACAAGGAATACAGAGAACATAAGATGTATGTACAATTTTATTTTTATTACGGACTACAATACTTGGGTTATCAACAACTACTGAATAGAGTTACAAATCCACAAGAAAACCAACTCTATAATGCAAGAATCATCTTACACAACTCAGCACCAACTAAGAAGAGGAATCAATCCTCGAGAGATACCAATATGTCAACAAGTACATGACCTGTCAGTAGTGAATCACGCGTATGTACGTGTTGGACAACTTAGAGCGGGGGGTGAATTAGTTGTTAATGTGATTAAACAATTATTCCCATTTAAAACTCTTTATAGAACACTCAATGACAATCACAATAATGTAGAAATGTAAGAAATAGAATATTCAACATCAATCACACACATGAAATATATAGAGAAAAATATTTCTAGAGGAAACCCATAAAGGGAAAAACCTCTTATTCTTGATATGATAAGTAATATTTATTTTCTATACATTATCATTCTTATGAGAACCAACTCATTGTGAGGCTACCACATTTGTTTTGCTAGCTACAACTTGCTGAGAGCACCGACTCTCTGTTTTCTCTAGCACCCACTAGAAGGAAGCACCAACTCCCTGGTTTCTCTAGCACCCACTAGAAGGAAGCACCAACTCCCTAAGTATTCCAACACCAATTGGATGGAAGCAACAACTTCCATTCACACAAGCATTGACCTATATAATAGAGAAAAATAGTTCTCTCTTGCACCACCCTGCCACCTAGTTTTTCTGGCTACAAACATATGGAAGCTACAACTCCCTGTGTTCAAGCAACCACTTGAAACTATGAGGACAATAGTCCTCCCTAGCTCCTCCCTACCACCCTAAAATATAAATATTTTCTTTCTTGAATTTATGAAAGTGATACATCATTTATCTATGGCTTATCAGTCTCATCACTATTCTGCTACACTGATTTGCTTTGCCTGCATCAGTGTCTCTCTCCTCACATCTGCTACGCTTTATGTTCTTCTCTCAGATATGCATTTTTGTTCCTTAGTTTTTTTTTACTTTATGCTCTGTGTATTCATTCCATTATATGCACCATGGCTCTTCTCTGCACTTCAACTCCTGCACACAACATGTTTCTACCTGCATGAAACACTCTCAACTGCAACACACAACTCTTCTTTGTTCTGCATTTTTATATTCTCTGTGCACCAAATGCATCCTTTGCGTAATCCTCTACCTCACTTTAAAGCGTCACTATTCTAACATTTTACTATATCTCTTCCTCATAATTGCATAGATAACTCAAAGTACCCTCTCACTTCTCTAATCTGCATTTTTTTTCACCTCGAGTCCTCTTCTTGATCATCATGGAAACTCTTCGAGTTCTCTAGCCGTTATGCTCATTCTATTCGCCATGAATGGTCGATCATTCTGAGATTCCTCTAGCATTACTGGTAGTAACAGTCTTCGACATTTTTCAATCTGTTGATTTTCTTTATGATTAATATTCATACCTCTAGCAGTTACCTCGAGACTCTTGAGCTCCTCTCATGATCACATTGAGATTCTTTGAATTCTCTGGTAGATGAAATCAATCATTTTCTACAGTTACCGTCAGTCTGTCTCTAACAGTTGTTGAGACAACCTCCATGAGCTCATTCCTTTGGCACCTTTTCCCTTCCTGAGAAATAATTCATACTGAGCATTAGCTTTTCTGACTAAGCCCCTTTCTTTCACGTGACCAGTGGTTGTGACCATAGGCCTAACTTTAGAAACTACGCTTTTCAAATCCATGGTCTATATCTTTTCCTTTGATCGATGATTGTGATCAAATCGTGATTTCGCATTTCACGATTTCCTCTTGTGAGTTGCCTCAAAACTCCCAACTCGTGAAACTCAAAGGTGGAGCTTAGCAACATGCTATAACATTCTCCTATGTGACTATGGCTATGAAAACGAGCCAATCATTTGAGTCCTTCATGACTTCGTGACTCGCGATGTTAGAGGTTACATCACCACCGTTCTTCTGATTCCTGAACTTTTGACTTCATCCACCTTAGATTAACGGTCTGAGATTTCCCGTGACTCAACAGTCGTGATCACCTTCTACATTTTGGGATTTCATGAATTCCTTTCTGATGTGGTCTGCAGTTGTCCTTGTTGACGTGGATCTCCTTTTGTGGCACATGTTCTTCTCCTGGATCTGATGGACCATATTATTCCTCGATCCAACGATCAATATCTCCTCTTCACGAACTCAGAGTTCGCAAGTTCCTGCAACTCTTCCTTTTACTTTTCTAGTTTGCGAGTCAATGAAATGTTGATCTCTCTCATCATGTCCTCTAGATCAATGACTCATATCTCATCATGACATCCTCTGGTTACTGGACATTGATCTAATGTACATTGGGTATTTAGGATTGGTGATCCAACAACCGTGATGAAATTATGAACTCATAATTCATGAACTCTCGCTTCTCATATATGGACTCTGATCAGATGACCCAAATCATTCACAGTGGTCTATCCAATGGTCACCGTCACTCCTCCTCCTGAGATTTGGATTTTTCAAATCTCTAAGTGTCAAATACCACGACCTTTGATTATTCTGTGAGCCTTGATGTATGGGATCTCGTCTGCATGTCTCAGAATGCTATCTCTCTTGAGATTTGGAAATGAATTTAACCTCAACCCTGGCACAAAATTGTGCTCTATGTGTAACTCTGCACTATCTCTTCTAAGTTTCTTGGTCTTTCTCTTATGTTTCTTCCCAAAATACTTCTGGTGCCTGCTTGGCATTTTATCCCTGTAATCATGCCATTGTTGTTATTTTTATTGCCTTAAAACATGCCATCATCGATGTGGTTCTTTACATCAATGAAAAGAACACTCTTCCTGGAAACATGCCAATAATCTCCCCCTTTGGCATTGATGGCAACCCTGAACGACTACACTATTTTTCTAAGACCTCCAATTGTAGCATGACCACACCTTTTCTCCCCCTTTGACATCAATATAAAAGAAAAACATGATCCCCATGAGTTATTGCAATACTTTTTGGGGTATTAGATATTCAACCAACACATACTCCTCCTAACATGATGGAATATTTTAACTTGATAACAGGGTCACACCCAACTTTTGACATATATACTCAAACTGAGGTTGTGCAAGTGGTTTAGTGAAGACATCAACAATCTTATATTTGGATAGAATATAATGCAAAGAAACCACACAGTTGGTTACATGTTCCCTCAAGAAGTGATACTCGATGGGTATATGCTTGGTCTTGGAGTGAAAGGAATGATTCTTTGACACACTAATTGCACTGGTATTATCACAATGGATTGGGATCGGTGTAGTATAACTTACTCCAAGTCTGCAAGTGTCTGAATCATCCAAAATACTTGGGTACAATAGGTGGCAACTGTAGTGTATTCATCCTATGTAGTTGATAAGCAAATAGAACCTTGCTTCTTTATCAACCATGATACAAGGGAATCTCCTAAGAAGAATGCACCTCCACTCATTCTTTTCCTTTCATCCACATAGTTATCCCAATCAACATCTGAATAGAAAAATAGTTGAAAATTCTGAGCCTTAGGATACCATAGGCCATAGTTCATTGTTCCTTGCAAGTATCTGAATATTCATTTGACAACTAACAAATGACTCTGATTAGGTGCATCCTGATACCTTCCTACCATTCCAATAACATGCATTATGTTTGGACAGGATGTTGTGGTATATAATAGGTTTCCTATCATAGACTTATATGAAATCTGATCAACATGAAGTGAATCATTATCCTTTCTTAACTTACATCTAGTGACCATAGGTGTGCTCATAGGTTTGGAATCTTCCATTTGAAACCTTTTCAACAATTCTCTTAGACATTTTTCTTGAGAAAGAGAAATTCCTTCAACCCTCTTAGTTCCTATTGACCGTTTTGGGACTTTGACAGGCTAGTTGAAGGCAGAGAACAAGTCAAAGAGGACATCATGGGATCTTGACCCCTTTTTAGGGCAGTTTTTGGATTAGGGTTTATGTAATGGGTATGGGATGTTGACCCATGGGTTCACCCATGCTTTGGCCCTTTTCTAATGTATAAATAGATATCTAGGAGATGTAGGAAGAGGCCATTGTGCTAATTCAGTGATAGATCAACGAGCTATGTGATAATAGTTGTGAATTCTTTGTGCATGTTATGTCAAACACTTACAGAGCTAAGTGAAAGTCACTATAAGAAGGCTTTATGCAGAGTGTAAGATGGCTTTGTGTTGTAACCTAGCTCAGGGAATAAGGACCTGGTGAGGTACGCTCAAATCTCCTATCCTATGAAGAGTATGATTTTATGGCTCTGTGCAAGTAGATGATTGATAGAAGATAATAAATAAGAATAAGAGTTAGTGGACGTAGCCCCACACTGGAGGTGAACCACGTATATCCTGTGTTATGGTTGCTTTGTACATTATGGTTGTTATATTGTTCATATGATTTAAGCTTAGTGCAATAATGTATGTTTAGATGAATCTGATATGATAGCTTAGATATTAGTGATGTGAATGATTTCTAGATATGATCTATATGATAAGTGCTTAGAGGTGTTAGATCTGGTTGAATATTTCATTGTTCTGTAATTAGGGTTTCTTTCTGCGATGTGAATATAGGATGAATATTAATGAATGATAACTGCTAAGTTATTTGTTAGAGTGGTATAATCAAGGATTTTTTTCACAGCTAGGTTGCAGACACTTGAGTCTTGCAAGCACCCCTGCCTCTACCTCGGGTGAGACTTCATTTTCTTTGCAGGTGTTGCCAAAAGGGTCGATAGTTAGGGTTTTGTTGGTGCATTGTTGAAGCGTTGAACCCTGGGTCTTCCCCCATGTGCCAAAAGTTCCGCTATCATACAGATTTCAAATTCAGACTGCATGGCATAAGAAAACCATTGTATCGATGAAGCATTATTACTACCGAAGATGATGTCATCTACATAGACCAACACAATGAGTATAAAATTACCCTCTATTTTGATATATAGATTGTTGTTAGTTTCTCCTCTCTTGAACCCTTTTTCTTGTAGATATGTATCCAGTCTGTGATACCAGGCAGGAGGAGCTTGTTTCAACCCATATAAGGCTTTATTTAGCTTGTAGACAAAGTGAAGGTTATCTGACAGTTGGAAACCTTCTGGTTGTTCCATATAGACTTGTTAGTTTAGATATCCATTTAGAAAAACTAAATTGAAATCCATTTGACAAACTTTAAACTTTTTATGACAAGCATAGGCAAGAAAAATTCTAATAGCTTAGATAATCTTGCTACAAGCACAAATTTTTCATCAAATTCCATTCCTTCTATTTGAGCATATCCTTTGCAGACTAATCTAGCCTTATTTATTACAACATTTCCTTGCTCATCCACCTTATTTTTGTAGACCCATTTGGATCCTATTACATTTTTATTTTCTAGCATAGGAATGAGTTCCCAAGTTTCATTCTTTTCAATCTGGTCGAGTTCCTCATTCATTGATTTTATTCAGTTTACATCTTCACTGGCTTCATTGAATTTATTGGGTTACACCATGGATATGAAGGCTATATGTGATCGCTCGGTGTTTTTGATTATCCTTCTCCTGGTTTGTACACCTTTGTATTTCTCACCAATTACCTAACTTGCAGGATGATTCTTTTGAGTAATTATAGAGGAAGAATTTGATGTTGTCTGTTGATTTGATTCTGTCTGAGTATTTGCATCTTCATCTGACTCGAAGTCTTTTTGTTCTGATTCTTAGACCTATTCAGCTTCAACTTCACCTATATCCTAGGTTGTTGATTTAGTGTTGTTCACCTCTCTTACTGGGATTCCTTCATCAACTTATATGCCAATACAATCAACCAATATATGCATCCTCTTATTATAGAATTTGTATCCTTTACTATTTTTATCATACCCTAAGAATATGCCTTCATCAATCCTATCATCACACTTTCCAAGATTCTCATTATTATTCTTTATGTAGCACTTACTCCCAAAGACTTTGAAGTATTTGATTGTAGTAGGTATTCCATGCCACAGTTCATAAAGTGTCTTGTCACTGTGTGGTCTGAGGTGAGATTTATTAAGAATATGGATTTTTGTGTGTATTCATTCTACCCAGTAGGTTTTACCAATGTTCTTCTCATTCATCATTGACCTGGCCATTTTCTGAACTATTCTGTTTTTCCTCTCAACTACTCTATTTCGATGTGGGGTTCCTGGGATTGGGTATTCTCTTTTGATCCCATTTTTATCATAGAACTCCTTGAAATCACTTGACATAAATTATCATCCTCTATATGATCTCACAACCTTTAATCTGTTGCATGTTTGATTCTCAGTTAAATCCTTAAATATTTTAAATTTCTCAAATGCTTCAACTTTTTCTATGAGAAAAGCAACCCAAGTAAGTCTGGAGTAATCATCAATGATCAACATAAAGTATTTTTCCTTCCCCGTGCCTTCCTTTCTCGATGCTCCACATAAATATATATGAACTAATTGGAGTGGTTTCTCTGTTGAAGTAGAGCTCTTGGATTTAAATTGTGTCATGGTTAGGTTTCCTACTTGGCAGGGTTTACACATAAAGTCTTGTGGCTTTGATATTCTTGGAAGATCTTTTACTGCCTTAATATTTTTTATCTTGATTAAGTGTTCAAAGTTTAGATTTCCAACTCTCCTATGCCATAACCATATTTTATCATGTTTGCTTATATGACACTCTTCTCTATCTTCTTTCAGCACATATACGTTATTATCTGTCTTTATTCCTTTAGCCACCACTTGTCTCGAGTTTATAGAATTTATATTACAATCTTTGGAAGTGAACACCACTTCGCATCCTCTATCACACATTTGACTTACACTGGGAAAATTATGTTTCAACCCATCTAGAAGAAGAACATCCTGGCATATTCCTTTACCATTACTCAAACTCACCATCCCTTTACCCTTGATTTTACTTGGAGCATCATTTCCAAAGGTTACGTTTCCTGATTTTCTTTCACTTAGAGACAAAAACTTACTTTTGTCTCCCGTCATATGTTTGGAGCATCCACTGTCAATATACCAGGGGTTATTTTGTCTTTTAGATGATAACACTAATCCAAACTTGTCATTTTATTTCTTCTTCCAAACCTTGGCATATTCAACAGAGGGATTCAAGTCTGGTTCATAGTTCCTTAAGCGACATTCTGCATATTTATGTCCATAATTATGGTTGGTGTAACATTCTGGTTCATTGAATAAAGGATCATAACGATTGTTATGCTTAAATTGTGTCCCTTTCCCAACCATCACATGATTTGTAGTCTGTGGTTGTTTGTTATTTGGCTATCTCATTCTTTTTTGCAACATATATATGTTCCTTGAGTGTCTTTATTGCTTGTATCTAGATCTTAAAGAACAGTTTACATCTTTGTGAGCAAAGTTAGAACATAAAAAACAATATGCATAGAAATATCCTTTCTACCTGGAAAATGGTTGTCTTCTTTGAGCAGGTCGATTTCTTCCATGCTGATGATTTCTTTGAGCAGAGGGTGTATTATTTCTTCATTCTATAGATTCAGTTCTGATATTTTTTCTTTCAATTTTCCTTGGTGGTTGATTATCTTCCTTTGCTTCTCCATATTTGTTGTTGTCAATGAATGTAGAGCTGACAAACTTTATGGGTTCTTTGTTGCTTGGATGACCACTATTTGATCCTTCTTCATAGCCCAAACCAGTTTTCAAATTTGGATTCCTTCGTCGATTCATAATGGTGGCTAATACTTCTAAGGCTTTAATGCTTGGAAGATTTTGGATATACAATGATTTAAACTTCTCCATTTCTTTTCTGATTTTTACTACCTCTTCTTCCAGGGCTTTACATCTTGCCTTCTTTTCTGATAACTACTATTTCAAAATGTGCTCTATTTTATTTGCCTCTTCTAATTGCACTTTTATCAAGGCAAATTCTTCATCAGGTTTTTTATTGTCTTTCTCGAACTGTATCAACAAATTTTTTTTCTTCTTATTCTTAAGTATGAGTCTAACAATTTCTTCTAGAGCACTAATTAGTTCTCCTTGCAAGACAACCACAAATTCTTCATCATCAACAACAATTCATGTGCCTTTATCATCATAATTCTCTTTGGCCATTATCATAAAATCATTAATCTTATCTTCACAAGAAGAGTCATTATCTGTATCTCCTGAAGAGTCATCATTGTTTACACTTAAGCTTCTCTTTTTACCAAAAATCTTAAATTTGTACTTCTCTTCACCTTAAAAATTATGTTCTTGTTTCTTGTAAGGACACTTAGATGAAAATTGGCCTATATTTCCACAGTTAAAACATTTAAAGGGAAACTTGCCTGATCCTTTCTTTAGTCTTCTCACAAATGTTTCCTCAATTTCATCAGGATCAGATTCCACATTCTTATTTGCTTTAAAATAAGTTTCTCTAGTGTTGGATTTATCTTTACCTATCCTCATTTCATATTCAGTCAATGTTCCTAGAAGTTGATCAAAATCCAAATCTTCCAGATCATTAAGTTGTTCTATAGAAAATACCTTTGGGTTGAACCTATCTCGAAGAGATCTCAAACTTTTATGAACTAAAGAGGCTTCCTCAACTTTTTCAACAAGAGATTTCATTTCATTTACTATCTCTTCAACTCTAAGAAATAAGTTCCCAATAATTTCATCTTCTTTCATCTGTAGTTGTTCAAAATGTACTCTATAGGTTTAAATATTTTCATCATTTACCTTCTCATTAACTTCATAACTGCTAATGAGTTTGTCCCACATGTATTTGGCAGTTTCTAAGTGAATAGCATTTACAAATTTTTCTTCTGCAAGCCCACTTAGAATAACATTCATAGCCTTAGCGTTGAAGCTGAATTCTAGCTTGTCATCCTTATTAGCTAGTACAACTGGCTTTAAATAACCAATCTCTACCACATCCCATACATCTGCACCTAAAGCCATTATGTAGGTTCTCATCCTAACTTTCTAGAATGCAAAGTTTGTTCCATTGAACAGAGGGGCCTTATTCATTGAATTTCCTTCATGGATTAACATGTTTAATCTTACTGATCTACCTTTAAATAAAATGAACTGACTCTAATACCAATTGTTGGAAAACTAAGAGGGGGGGTGAATTAGTTATTACTGTGCTTAAAAAATTATGCCCATTTCAAGCTCTTTACAGAACACTCAATGATGATCACAATAATGAAGAAATGTAAGAAATAGAATATTCAACATCAATCACACACATGAAATATACAGAGATGGATATTTCTGGAGGAAACCCATAAAGGGAAAAACCTCTTCTTCTTGATATGATAAGTAATCTTTATTTTCTGTACATTATAATTCTTATGAGCACCAATTCATTGTGAGGCTACCACCTCTGTTTTGCAAGCCACAACTTGATGGAAACACCAACTCTCTGGTTTCTTTAGCACCCAGTAGAAGGAATCACCAACTGCCTGGTTTCTCTAGCACCCACTAGAAGGAAGCACCAACTATCTAAGTGTTCCAGCACCAATTGGATGGAAGCACCAACTTCCAGTCACACGGGCACTGACATGTATAATAGAGAACAATAGTTCTCCCTTGCACCACCCTGCCACCCTAGTTTTTCTGGCTACAACCGTATGGAAGCTACAAATCCATGTGTTCAAGCACCCACTTGAAACTTTGAGGACAACAGTCCTCCCTAGCACCACCCTACCACCCTGAAATATAAATCTTTGTTTTCTTCAATTTATCACAGCGATACAACATTTATCTATGGCTTACCAGTCTCATCATTTTTTTTCTACACTACTCTGCTTTGCCTACATCAATGTCTCTCTCGCATCTGTTGCTCTTTCTATTCTTCTCTCAGATATATATTTTTGTTCCTTTCTTCTTCTTCTCTTTATTCTTTGTGTCTTCTTTCCATTCTATGCACCATGCCTCTTCTCTATGCTTTATCTCTTGCACACAACATGCTTCTACCTGCATGAAACACTCTCAAATGCACACACAACTCTTCATTGTTTTTCATTTTTATATTCTCTGTGCACCAAATGCATCCTCTGCATAATCCTCTGCCTCACTTTACAACGTCACTATTCTACCATTTTACTGCATCTCTTCCTCATACCTATATATCTCACTCGCAGTACCCTCTCACTTCTCTATTATGCATATTTTTGTCATGTCAAGTCCTCTGCCTAATCATCATGGAAAATCTTTGAATTATCTAGCCATTATCCTCAGTTTGTTCACCATGAATGGTCATTCATCCTGAGATTGTTTTGGCATTACTGGCAGTAACAACCTTCAACAGTTTACAATTTGTTTATTGTCTCTATGATTAATCTTCATACCTATGGAAGTTACCTCGAGACTCTTCATCTCCTCTGATGATCACATTGAGATTCTTTGAATTTTTTGGTAGATGCAATTAGTCGTTTTCTACAGTTAGCATCAATGTGTCTCTAGCAGTTGCTGAGACAACCTCTGTGAGCTCATGCCTTTGGCTCCTTTTCACTTCCTGAGAAAAAATTCACAGTCAACGTTATATTTTCTGACCAAGCCCCTTTCTTTCACATGACCAGTGGTTGTGACCACAGGCCTAACTTCAGAAACTACACTTTCCAGATCCATGGTCCATATCTTTCCCTTCGATCAAAAACTACGATCAAATCACGATTTCCTGCTGTGATTTTCCTCGAAACTCCCAACTCGTGAAACCTTGAGGTGGATCTTAGCAACATGATAGCTCCTTCACCGATGTGAACATGTCTATGACCATGGGCCAAGAATTTGAGCGCTTCACGACTTGTGATTTCAAAGGTTAGAGAACCTCCCTTCTTTTGATTCTTGAACTCTTGATTTCATCCACCTTAAATCAACGGTGTGCGATTCCCTTGACTCAACGGTCGTGATCACCTTCTTCATGTTCGGATTTCACAAGTTCCTGTCTAACATGATCCTTGATGAGGTGGTCTTGGTGACCTAGCATGTAGCTATCCTCGCTGACATGGATCTCCTCTCATGGCACATGTTCTTCTCCTAGATTGGATGACCCATATTAGTCCTTGATCCAATGGTCAAGATATCCTCTTCGCGAATTCAGAATTCACGTGTTCCGACAACTTTTCCTTTGAATTTTCCATCTCGCGAGTCAATGAAATGATGATCTCTCGCCACATGTCCTCTATATCAATGGCTCATATCTCATTGCGACTTCCTTTGGTTATTGGATGTTGATATAATAGACATCAGGTATTCATGATTGGTGATCCAACGACCGTGATGAAATCGCAAAATCAGACTTCGCGAATTCTCTCTTCTCATATCTGGACTCTGATCTGATGGACTAGATCATTCACAATTGACAATACAACGGTCATTGTCTCTCCTCCTTATGATATTTGGATTTTTCAAATCTCTAAGTGTCAAAGGCCACGACCTTTTATCATTCTGCGAGCCTTGATGTATGGGATCTTGTCTGCATGTCTCATAATTCTATCTCTCATTAGCTTTGGCAATGAAGTTAACCTCACCCTGGAATACACTTGCACTCTTCTTAAAACTCTGCACTATCTCTTATGAGTTTCTTGGGCTTTCTCTTCTGTGTCTTGCCAAAACACTTCTAGTGCTGACCTGACACTTTTTCCCTGTAATCATCCCATAATTGTTGTTGTTCTTTCCTGAAAACATGCCATCGTCACTGTGTTTCTTTCCATCAATGACAAGAACACTATTTCTATAACCATGCCAAAAATACGCACCCTACTAGTAGTACATCTCGCATATGTACGTGGCCTGTCTGTATTAAACCCTGCATATTCCTTCTGAACAATTAGGGTTTTCTCTCCATGAAGAACTTAGATCCTCTGCATCCTTCCATCACATCCACTTCTGTCCTTCACTGTCCAATCTGAACCATAACCAATCTCAACACATCCAAACACTCCAACAACTTACTCATGCTCCTTAACCATATAATATGAATGCTACTCAAACATAAGTAACCAATTTACTATGGAAACCATATTAGTATTGAAACATAAGAGTGTTTCTCAATTTATCAATCAACCAACATAACCATATCACAACAACCATACCAAGAATTCCTAAAGCATTCACCATACAACAAGTAATACTATACATCAAGACAACCATGTAACCATACCAAAACTTGTATTGAAGATCTGAGCCCATAGAATGCATATGTTGAACTTACTTCAGACTTCAATAATCTATCATTAGCTCACACTCAACTCTTCATGACTTCCTCCAACTATATGCGCTATGTCCTCCTTCAGCCTGCATGTTTATGCACTCTGGCTCACTCCATCCCGCATATGTATGCTCTCAGGCCAACTCATGCTCGCGTACTCCTTTAGAAATTAGGGTTTCTGAACTTCTAAAACTTTCGCTGTCATGATCTCAGTCTTACAAAAAATTGGATGTGTCCATGAGATCCTCCAGTCAATCTCTCTCTTAGAATATATCTTCAATATATGTTGAAGAGATATTTCTACAAGAGACCCTTGCCTCTTATTTATACTCTCCAAGTATCTTATTTAGAAGCATTTGTTGGCACGTTTTATAGGCAGCGTATGCTTTTCATTGATGGCAAGTACAACAACGATGATGGCTTGAGTACAGGAAGAATGTAACAGTCGGGCACTAGAAGTAGTTTGGGAATACGCTGCAGAGAAAGCTCGATAAGATCAGAAGAGATAGTACAGAGGATGGTTGGCATTCTTTACAGGTAGTATGCACTTGTCATTGATGGCAAGATCAGAGTATGCAGTGAAGGGAAGACAAGGAAAAAGTACGTTGGGGAGGAGAACTGTCAGTGATCGCTGGATCCCATCCTAAATTCCCGATGGGCATCAGATTTGAATGTAGACAAGAAGAGCGCGCTGAAGAGGAGGATAGATCTCAGGCATTAGATCCAAGCGTGGGATCCAAACATCGTTGGATAAATCAAAACTTTCACGTTCTTTAAAGTGCAAGGAGAAGCAGGCGTACAAAATCCTGAAAGAAGGAGGACCGTCCATTTATAGGCAGGACACGTGGACACAGATCAACATTTCACTGATTGGAAAGTCAATGGAATGAAATGCTCCAACCTTTCAACTCACGAAATCATGATATGCGAAACCACAATATAATCTCGACCATTGGATCGAGGACAAATATGGATCGTGGAGTTGTGAAATCCCGATAAAATCTTGACCGTTGATCCAAGAGGGACACGTGGGAAAAGATCGTCATTTCGCTGGCTAGAGAGTCAAAGGAACGGGGTTCCCTAACCTCTCAAAATCGAGATATGCAAAATCAAAACTTAACCACAGCTGTCAAATCAAGATGTGATCTGCACCGTTGATCCAACTCCATTTCGGAGTTTCGTGGATCGAAAGTTGGAGATGTCAAAGAATATTAACCACAGGAATCCCAAAATCGGGATATGCGAAATCGTGACTTAATCTGATCCATCAGATCAAGGTTTGATCTGGACCATTGATCACAGTCCATTTCGGAGTTTCATAAATCGAGAGATGGAGAATTCAGAGACTCTCAACATTAGGAGTCCCGAAGTCCCGAAATGCGAAATCCCAAAACAAGACATGTCAGCAAACCTAAGAACACGTGGCACAACCAGGCAATGACAAGTGTCAAAATGATTTAACATTTCATGCACATGTAAGTCACGAATCAAAGTGACATGTGGCAGTTATTCAACACATGTCAATCCACGTGTGACATCAACATATTTACACCACTTCGGAGTTTCGGAAATCGGGAGATGGAGATGTCAAGAAACTCTCAGCATTAGGAGTCCCGAAATGTCGAATTGTGAGATGCTGAAATCCCGTCAATCGTCCATCTCTAGGGGTATGTGGACCATTGATCTGACTCCCTTTTGGAGTTTCTCAGATCAGGAGTTGGAGGCATCAAGAACATTCACCACAGGAATGTCGAAATCGCGATATGTGAAATTGCGAAATCATTTGAACCGTGAGATCAAGTGTTGATAGGGACCGTTGATCCCACACCATTTCGAGGTTTCGAGGATCACAACTTGGAGAGTCAAGATTCCTCATCTCCAGACTCACGAAATGAGAAATCATGAAAGAAACTTATGCATAAGGCCGTGGTAACAACCCTTGATCACATCAGCGAGAGATGGAGGAAAGAGCTAGAACAACCAAGCTCTATTTCGGGGATCACGACTGGGAATGTCGAGATGCATGGTCACATGAATGTCAAATTGCCGAATGCCAAAATTAAAAAATGAATGAAAGATCCCATGGAATCAATCCAACGATGTAGGTGAATTTGAACAAGATCGGAGGGCTTATGTAGCTCGACACAGTGTAACTGCCAGAAACCACTGATGGTTTCTACCAAAGGACTCGAAGACACTTCTGTGTGATCGCCAGAGGAGATGAAGAGTTGCTAAGCTTCTCCTAGTGAAGAAAGATGATTCTTAGAGGGATTGACAGATGGATGAGCGTTGAAGTCTGTAACTAAAACAGAAGGCATAAGCTCGACTGTGCCAGAGAAGACAAGGAGTCTCAACTACTAGAGAGGTTAAGGAATCTTAGTAGAACACCTAGTGATGTGGAACGCATGGAGTGAACCACCAGATAAGCTGAATCGTTGTGATGATTAGGGAAAACAACTCGAGATGTGCAGGAGATTTGTGGAGGTGTGAGCATGTAGAGGCATGAAAAATATTGCATGCACAAGGAGCACATGGACTATAAGAATGTGAAAAAAAGAAGAGATGGGTGTTATTGTCGCAGGGAAGGATTCAAGTGTGAGAAAGGAGGCAGAGCGCAGGTGCAGAAATGCACAGTAGAGGAAAGTTGCATCAAAGGGATATGGTGCAGAGAGTATAAAAGACAGAAGAACAAAAAGTGGAAGGGGCGTGTGGAAGACACTGATGCAGACAGAGCAGAGTAGTGTAACAAGAATCGCGACAAGGTTGGTAAGCCACTGAATAACTTTATATCACTGTAATAAGTTCTAGTAACAAGAAAGTTATAATTCAGGGTGGTTGGGAGGTGCTAGAGAGGACTAGTGTCCTCAAAGGTTCAAGTGGGTGCTTGAACATAGGGAGTTGGTGCTTCCTTCTAGTTGGTGCTAGAGAACACAGGGAGTTGGTGCTTCTTTCTAGTTGGTGCTAGAGAAACCAGGGAGTTGGTACTTCCTTCTAGTTGGTGCTAGAGAAACCAGGGGGTTCATGCTTCCTTGTAGTGGGTGCTAGAGAAAATAGAGAGTTGGTGCTCTCAGCAAGTTGCAGCTTGCAAAAACAGAGGTTGTAGCCTCACAATGAGTTGGTGATCATATGTATGATAATGTAAAGAATGTAGATAATACTTATCATATAAAGAAAAAGAAGTTTTTAACCTGTATGGGTTTCCTCAGGAATTATCTGTCTCTGTTTTCTCATATATGTGACTGATGTTGAATGTGCCTTTTCTTATTTCCCATTATTGTGATCATCATTGAGTGCCCCGTAAAGATTTTAAAAGAAGCATAATTGTTTAAGCATGGTAATAACTGATTTACACCCCCCCCCTCTCAGTTGTCCAACAATTGGTATCAGAGCCAACCCCTTTTATCTAAGGGTAGATCCTAGAGCTTAAACATGTCAAGCCATGAAGGAAATTCAACCAATAAGGCCCCTCTGTTCAATGGAACAAACTTTGCCTTCTGGAAAGTTAGAATGAGAACCTACATCATGGATTTAGGTGTAGATGTTTGGGATGTGGTAGATACTGGTTATGTAAAGCCAGTTGTGCTAGCTAATAAGGATGACAAACTAGAATTTATCTTCAACGCTAAGGATATGAATGTTATCTTGAGTGGGCTTGCAAAAGAATAATTCGTAAAAGTTATGAACCTAGAAACTGCCAAAGAAATGTGGGACAAACTCATTAGCAGTTGTGAGGGTAATGAGAAGGTAAAGGATGCAAAGATTCAAACCTACATAATACAATTTGAACAACTAAAGATGAATTAAGATGAAACGATACTTTTTGAGAGTAGAAGAAATGGTACATGCAATGAAGGCACTTGGTGAAACAATTGAGGAACCTTATTTAGTTCAGAAAATCTTGAGATCTCTCCCAGATAGGTTCAACCCGAAGGTATCTGCTATAGAAGAACTTAATGATCTAAAAACCTCGCAGTTTTACCAACTTCTAGGAACATTGACTGCATATGAAATGAGAATAGTTAAAGATAAACCCACCTCCAAAGAAGCATCATTTAAAGCAGACAAGAATGAGGATTCTGAGCCCGATGAAATTGAAGAAAAATTTGTGAAGAGACTGAAGAAGGGATCAGGCAAATACAAAGGTAAACTACCTTTCAAATTTTTTAACTGTGGTAGGATAGGTCATTTTGCAAACAAATTTCCCCACAAAGGAAAGGACCAGACTTGTGATGATGAGGAGAAATACAAACACATAAATTTCTTTAAATAGAATAACTTTAAGAAGAAAAGTCTTTGTGAAAATAATGATGATGATCCTTCATATGATGAGGACAATGATTCATCTATTGAAGATAAACTAAATGACTTCACACTTATGGCCAAAGAGTACTATGACAATAATAGCACGGGGAGTGATTTTAATGAAGAAGAAGTTGTGGTTGACATGGAAGGAGAACTGATCAACGCATTGGAAGAGATTGACAAACTAAGAATCAAGAACAGAAAGCAAACACAATTGTTGATACAGTTCGAGAAAGATAGTAAAGAACCTAATGAATACCTTTTCCTACTAAAGGTAGAATTGGAAGAGGAAAATAAAATCGAAGAGATTCTGAAAAAACAACTATTAGAAAAGAAGGAAAGATGTGAATCATTAGAACAAGAAGTAGTGAAAACAAGGAAAGAAATGGAGAAGTTTCAAGCCTTGTATAATCAGAATTTGTCAAGTATCAAAGCCTCAGAAGGATTAGCCACCATTCTGAATCAGCAAAGGAATCCAAATATGAAACCTGGTTTGGGTTATGAAGAGGAATCAAGCAGTGGGAAGATAGGAAATGAAGAACCCATCAAGTTTGTCAAAAGTACAACCAGTGACAATAACAAACCTGTAGAAACAAAGGAAGACAATCAAAAACCCAGGACGAGTAAAGAAAAGGGTGCCAGGACTGAATCTGTAGAACAAAGAAACAATGTTCTCTTTTCTAAAAGGCATCATCAACAAGAAAGAAATCAGTTTGCACAAAGAAGACAACCATTTTCCAGGTACAAAGAATTTTTCTATGTCTATTGTTTCTATTGTTCTAACTTTGGTCACAAAGCTGTAAATTGTTCCTTAAGACTTAGACATGAGAAATTAAGATTTCAAAGGAATAAATACTTCCCACAACAAAGAATGATACAGTCAGGTAATAATCCTTCACAGACTGTAAATTGCCAAATTAAGTCTGGACACTTACAACTAAGGAGGGAAATAAATAATCAACAGTCAATAAGTAGGCAACAGTGCAACAATAAGTTTGACTTGTTAAATAATGAGGTTGAATTCTACACCTGTCATAACTTTGGACATAAATCTATTGACTGTCGGTTAAGGAACTATGAACCAGATTCGAAATCCCCTGTTGAAAATGTCAAGTTTTGGAAGAAGAAGGAAAGTAACAAGTGTGGATTAGTATTGTCTTCTCAAAGAAAAGTGAACCCTTGGTATATAGATAGTGGATGCTCCAAACACATGACGAGAGACAAAGGAAAGTTTCTATCTCTAAGTGAAAGAAAATCAGGAACCATAACCTTTGGAAATGATGATCTAGGTAAAATAAAAGGAAAAGGGATGGTGAGCTTAAGTAATGGAAAAGGAAAAGCCCAAGATGTTCTACTTGTGGATGGGCTGAAACATAATCTGCTCAGTGTAAGTCAAATGTGTGACAGAGTATGCGAGGTGTTGTTCACGTCTAAGGACTTCAAGATAAAGTTTGTAAACTCAGGACAAGTGGTGGCCAAAGGCATAAGGACAAAAAATAATGTATATGTGATGAAAGAAAATAGAGAAGAATGTCATCTAAGAAAACATGATGAAAGTTTGTTATGGCATAGGAGACTTGGACATATAAACTTTGACCACTTAATCAAACTCAAAAACCTCGAAGTAGTAAAAGATATTTCGAGAATTTCAAAGCCCCAAGATTTAATGTCTAAACCCTGTCAAGTAGGGAAGCAAAATAGGACACAGTTTAAGTCCAAGAGCCTTACTTCAACAAAGAAACCACTCCAACTAGTTCATATGGATTTATGTGGACCATCAAGATAGGAAGGCACAGGGAAAGAAAACTACTTCATGTTGATTATCGATGATTACTCCAGACTTACTTGGGTTCCGTTTCTCAAAGAAAAAGCTAAAGCATTGGAGAAGTTTAAAATATTCAAGGCTTTAACTGAGACTCAAACAAGGAAGAGGTTAAAGGTAGTAATATCATACCGGGGAGGAGATTTTATGTCAAGAGACTTCAAGGAATTATGTGATGAGCATGGGATCAAGAGAGAATACACAATCCCAAGAACTCCACAACAAAATGGAGTAGTTGAGAAGCAAAATAGAACAGTGCAGGAAATGGCCAGGTCAATGATGAATGAGAAGAACATTGGTCAAACCTATTGGGTAGAAGAAATACACACAGTAGTCCATGTTCTTAACAAAGCCCACCTTAGACCACAAAGTGACAAGACACCTTATGAACTATGGTTTGGAAGACCTTCCTCAATCAAACACTTTAGAGTCTTTGGGAGTAAAAGCTACATAAAGAATAATGATGAGAACCTCAGAAAATATGATGACCGGGTGATGAAGGTATTTTATTAGGGTATTCTACAAACAGTAAAGGATACAGATGCTATAATAAGAGGTTGCATAAAATGGTTGACTGTATTGATGTAAAAATTGATGAAGGAATCCCAGCAAGAGAGGTGTACAGTAATGAGTCTTCTACAAAAGACACAGCTAAAGATGAAGATGAACAGGTCCAAGAATTAGAAAATGAAGACTCTGAATCAGATGAAGACTCGGACACTCAGACAGACTCAAATCAGTAGTCAACTACAAATTCCTCCTCCATAATCATTCAAAAGAATCATTCTGCAAGTCAGATAATTGGGGAAAAAGACAAAGGTGTACAAACTAGAAGAAAGCTAATCCAAAACATCGAAAAATCTCATACAGCCTTCATATCCATGATGGAACCCAAAATTTTTAATGAAGCCAGCAAATATTACCACTGGGTTAAAGCAATGAATGAAGAACTTGATCATATTGAGAAAAACAATACGTGGGAAATGGTTCAAAGACCTGAAGGTAAAAACGTCATTGGCTCCAAATGGATCTTTAAGAATAAGTTGAATGAGCAAGGACAAACTATCAGGAACAAAGAAAGGTTAGTCTGTAAAGGCTATGCTCATATAGAAGGACTGGATTTTGATGAAACATTTGCGCTCGTAGCAAGATTAGAAGCTATCAGAATGTTTCTTGCCTATGCTTGTCATAAAATGGTTGACTGTATTGATGTAAAAATTGATGAAGGAATCCCAGCAAGAGAGGTGTACAGTAATGAGTCTTCTACAAAAGACACAGCTA
>ML776584.1:1681386-1719783 GCA_009831015.1 Picea engelmannii
CTCAGTTGTCCAACAACATCTTCTAGATCACTTTGAACACATAGCCATATTGTCCACATAGTCACCTATGTCAAACTTTTCCCAATTTTCCACTTGTCCATATATCCAATATCCACTTGACCACTTAACCCACTTTCCTCATTTTAGGGTTAACCCTCTTATAACCACTTTCCATAAATAAAACGTTATCCATTTACTTTATGATTTAAATAATCCTCCTAACTTTATTAGTTCACTTTATTATTTAAATAATTTCTTCTTTGTAAGCACTTTGACTTCTTTGACCTTTTGGAGATTCTAGCCATCATATGAGGTTCCTCCAACTTTTTAAGGCCATAACTCTCAAACCATGAGGAGTTATGTGATGTTCCACATACCACCGGAAATGGCATGAAAAACACTATCAATCTAGGATAGTTTCACTAATAAATTCACTGATATTCATATCATTATTTTACAATTAATAATGGGTTCTATAACCATACTTCTAGGATCACTCCACCACAAATCGTCTTCCCATGACGGATTTCACCATAAGGGGACCACTTTGGAGTTCATTCATTTGTACTCCCTATAAATCATGACAATACAATAATGATTCATCTTTACATCAATCCAAATGGAATTAATCAATGACAATAGATCACTATAACATTGTCCCTTTGTCAATGATTCCACACTTGGTCACATGATCCAATGATCAATATCACACCATTAATGACAAGTCATCGATCTTTATTCATCTATGAATCATATGACAATACATTCAATTGACAAAAATGATGATGCATACTTCATGACAAGATATTGTTCCTTTAACATCAATCAAACAATCAATTATTTGACATCAATCCTTTGACATAAATCATTTGACATCAATGATAACATGATACAACAAAGAGAATATTCATAAATACCAACATTGTCATCGAGTTGGCCACATGGAATATCAATTTTTTTATCTTCATCCCTGTGAAAAGTTTGGAAATCATAATCATGTTTCAGACATACATTCTAAACACAAGAAAAGTGCAAGACTAAATAACCACTATGAGTGGATCACTTCATGCAAATGTTAATCAATAGCCAAAAATATATATCACTCATACCAAAGAATTTATTCTATAGTATTAATGCATATTGCACTACAAATATTGTTATATTCTCACCTTCTCCCTGAATGGGGGAATAATATCAATGATTGACATTCATGCTTCAAGTATCAAAGTCTTATGAACAGAGAAAGACAAAGAGATCCAGATTTATTCCATCAACATTATTTGGTTTGTGGTTTCATTAAACCTTCATTTAGTAGAAGACATCAACTTCTACTAGAAAACAATGTGTCGCCATCTTAAACCTCCATTTCATAGAACACTTACAAATTATTCTACACAACAGTTTGTGGTCGTGTTTAAAAATCCATGGGAGAGAAATTCAATTAGCATATGATATCATCTTATAGATAAATTAGGAAATTTTCTAGGAAACATTGAGCATTAGAGGCAATTTCCATGGTTTGTTGTCTTCGGGAAACCACTTCCAACATTTAGTAGAAGAAACATACTTCTATTAATCATTTGGTTTTTGGTCATCCAAAAACTACTATATTGAGAGAGCACATTCAATAATTGGAGGCTATACACTCTATGATTTCATCTCTTTTCTTGGACTCTCATAAACCCCTTCGAATTAAGGATAGGAATGTTGGAAACCTAATCCGTTTAGGTATTTTGTATTTTATTGTATTATTCAATTATTCACTTGACCTAGAATATGAATGGTGAAGTGAATATGAGTTTTCATGCTTCCAAGAGACCTCTTGTAGGATAAATATAAAGGTCATGATAATGTATTTATATGTGTATCATATTAATGAAAATAAAATCATGTTTCTCTCCATTCTAGAGCATTCTAACAAAAATAAATAATATAATAAATGAACATAAATCAAAGGATGAAAGAGAAGATAAATAGTGCATATGCACACACGTTGAAGGATGGAAGATGCAACTAATGATCCATGATTAATGGTGGAAAAATATAAAATTTCCCTCAAATGAGGTGCATTCCTAGTGAGGAATCTTTCTTAGTTTGTGCACCCTCACATTCCACATCACTTCCTTCCAGTTTATCTTAAAGTATCTTCAATTTTTTAATGCGCTTGTAGAATGTTCCTTTGATTACAAATTGTGAAAACCATTTAGATCAGGTTAATTGTTATCCTTTACATCCCACTAGATAAATAAATCTTAATGTTGATGAGTGTAATGGATTCACATATCCAACAAAGTATCTACAATGTTATATAGTAGGTGATGTATCTACACTTCATCTTTGAGAAGAGAATATTCATACATCTTGTGGTTATTCATGTTTATCACATTGTTCGGAAGGAAACTATAAATTATATTCATTATCATTGATATCTTTGACATGTTGTATGGCCAATAGTGGATAGGTTTGTATTTGTGATTTTTCCCTCTGAAAAATTAATTTTTGAGCTACAACTAGACCTTAACCACAACATAAAGTTATTATGGCACTTTATGGCTCTTGGCATAGGTCTCTCTCATTGATGAGGGATGAAGAACTAGGGTTCATCAATATTTGATGAACAAACGCCCAAGGCATCGACATATTCAATATTCACTCAAGGACTGAAGAAAGTATGACACAAGACACCATGAGATTCATAGGGACCAGTTGGTCTTGGTCTGATATGAAGGGACAATGCATACAAGGAAAAATCTAGGTATTTCATTCATTCATTCTTTCATATTGAATTGTAGAGTGATAATAATTAACCATTAAAACATATATACATTCAATTTAGAGTACACATAGTAGCTTGTAGAGAGAAACAATACATTGTACTATATTCATTAGTTTCCAAAATTCATACATAGATAAAATCATATGTATATTAAATAACCAAGGATGAGGCTAGGATCCTGTGACGTGATGTCACCAATTCCCGAAACACACTCAAATATGGAGAGGGTTGTATTAATTTTCTGTGTTTCCAATGTAAGCATCATGGATAGGAATTCCAATGGTATTGAGTCATCTTATTGATGATGACCATTTTAGAGTGTGTCATCATAACTATTTTTTTACCCTAAAATTTTGTGATATCTTCGAATAATATCGCTTTACCCTTTAGTTCCTCCAAGTGTCATGTATCCTATTCCTCTCCACTCTGAGCCTATTTACGTATCTAGTACTTTGTATGCTACTCATAACTTCTCCCACTAGATGAAATATGAAAACTTTGTGGACATGTCATCTTGTCCTACCCTCCCATGTGACTAAAAAGTGTCCTATTGTGCTAATAAATGTGAAAATATTCCCATCCTGTACCTACCTATCTACCTCCTACGTTACACTAACTCTAGCATTATTTGTATACATTGGAGTGCAGTCGAACACTATGGGCCATATTACACCTTCAAGCATCTTCCATTGTTGATCCCATTGAGTGAATAACCTTGCGTAGTATTGTTGACGGGCGAAATTGACTGCTCGTCAACTGGAGGGGTGGATCCAGTCCGGGGTTGTCTAAATAACCCAAACCATTTGGGATGATCCACTCTGATGGGTTTAGTGGCTCCGTTGGCCGATCTAAGTCCTAAGAAAATGAAAGGAAAACTAAACTAAAGAAACTAATCTAAGTAAAAAAAGCAGCTACAACAAACTATATACAAATCTAAAACATATATATACAACTTACTTACTAATATTATATAAAAATAATTCTATGAAATTAAATGTTCAGCTACCAACAGAATTAGATCTTATGACAGTGAAACCATTATTTTTGGATTTTTTATATCTTTTCTATGAAAGAAGAGAAATGAAAACTAACTAAGCTGAGTAATTAAAATAATAATCCTAATTGTAAATCTGAACTATATAGATGAACAATGAAACATGTTCAGATTACAAAAAAATTATATATTAATTAACTAATTGAATAACCCTAACAGACTAACCCATAGTAACGCTTTCCAATTTGCCCCGTGCACAGTATCCGGTTCAACTATTTGATGGGAGAAATCCGCACCAGATTTTTCACAAGATTCTTGTAAACAGGAAGCAACAATTCTCATTTGAATATGAATGACAGAACAAACCAGACTTAAAACAACAACAATCTTATAATTTATAGATCATCACATTTAGAAAAATCCCAGTGCGAAGATTTGTACATAACTGTTCACTTAACAAAGAAGATAAACCTTATGTTAATTAAATTAAAACAGAGTAATCGTTGTGTGTAAAATGAGATACATCATATATGGACAAAATTTAAATCATAACACATCAACCTGTATCAAATCTTGATATCTAAAGTAGTCAATAATTTGATAACAAATTAAAATGCACAAAACTTGAACGAAAGTATGATAAATTGAAATGTAAAGCTGTTACAAAAGATCCATTTCCATTCGAGTCTATATCATCATAAGCCCATAGTATTTGTTCTCCCAATAGTGATGGGTTGTTTACAAAAAATAATGTGTATATAAAGGCCACAAGGTAAAACATCTCTGTGGGAATTATCAAAACTGTTCACAAAAAATATGGGAACAATCTCCCAAATCTCTATTTTTGCCTATGACTAACAACTTAACACAAAAACTGTGTAACAAAAGCATGTTCTAAACTTCCATAGCATGTCCAATTTCCCATTGAAATTTGTGTACACCTGTAGATAGGAAAAAGTAAACAATTTTTAGATAGTGTTCAGTTGTACAATAAAAAAAAATCCAACTTTTATGACTAGCTAACAGAATCAAATAATTCTGTAGCTAGTCATATTTTCAAACAGAATCGTTTTAAATCAATCAAAATAATAACAAGAATATATACAGTGAATCAAACAACTCTTAATTACTAATTCAAAACAAGCAAATCATTCACACTAAAACTAACCAAATCTTTTATACCAATTCAAAACAGACAGAATCGTTTTGACAAGTCAAAATCAACGAAATCGTTTTTGAACCAACAAATTATATTCTATTTATCAAACCAATCTTTGATACTAATCCAACACATACACAAATGATTATGCTAATTCAATACATGCATCATCATTTCTTAATCAAACCAAACAGAAATGAATCGAACTAACTCAGGGCCGACACAATCGTTATACTAATTCAAGAGCAATAAAATCGTATTAATCAAAACATAACTATATTCGATTTTAGCAAACAAATATTTTGTAGATGATTCAAATGAAATCATTCTTGGTAGTTCGAAAATAATAGAATCGTTTTGAATCTATTCAAACAAACAGAACTAATTTGGAGCAAACACAATCAACTAACCAAATCATTCAAAAATCGATGTTGAAATACATACCTGGGTTGTAGAAAAATGATTCGGTCAGGATAACTTTGAGTTGACAAAGGAAGTAGATACCTCAACATTTCTGAAGACAATTGAACCTGTAGTCTTTTTCTTCTTATTGTTGGCTTGTAGCCTGTCATTTTCCTTTGACAACAAAGTAACCCATTCCTCCAATGATTTAATTTTAGATTGCAACAGAGGAACATCTGTGTAGTAACGTTCAAGCCAAGAATTGCATTGAGTACATGATGGTTGATCGGACTGAGTCACTACAGGCGAGGGTTCTCTCAAATTACCAGGGGTTCCGGTGTCAAGCTTAATTCCCGGGAAGTTAGGGTCATCCTTGCGGCACGGTGGCAGGTTGGAAACGTAGTCATAAGGTTCCACAGAACAGAGGCCATGAGAGTAAGGGTATTCCTTGGCCAAAAAGCGTTCAATCTCAGAGTCTGAATCCTCGCTCAAAACAATAGGCTTTTGGTCTACATTTTGTTTAGTCTTGTTCCGAGCACATCTAGATATCCATCATGCATTCTTCTTTCCCTTACTATTTGCATCAGTATTACCCTTTCCTTTCTTCCTTACAAGCCTCTTGATGGTCTTAGTATTGTCTTTAGCACACGGGTCGGCCATGGTATCGGGTAGGTCAATTTTGAGGCAGTTTGAGGGTTCAACCGGTGGTAGAAGGGTAGGAGGTGGCATGGCAGGCCCAACCAGGGTTTCAGTGACCACAACCTTGTCCAACTGGCCACACTCGGGAGTGGCAAAGCCATTCCTTGCTAGGAAGGCTTGCCAACAGTCACCACTAAGCTTCAAATGATGGACAATAATGATTTTGATCAAGCAGTAATGGAAAAGGTTGTTATCAACCTTCTCCCGCTTAAATCATTTAGACATTTTATACATGCTGCGTAGGAGGTAGTGAGAAATATTCAGAGGGTAGTCTATAAAATTCATAAGCAACCAAAGATGGTAAATAAACACTAAACCATAACGAACTTCGCAAGTCATGAATTGCTTAACAGTTGCTAATAGATCATGCCATCTGGTCTTAAGGGAAGTGACATGCATACCTCTATCACAACTAACAATTTTCCTTGATGTGAATAGGAGCGGCCATGGGACTTCGTCCACTTTCGAGTTCTTAAACCACCTCTTCCCTTTAGCTGGCAAGCCTGTAGCTAAGCTAAGGAATTCCTCATTTAGCTCGAGTTGGATATCCCCAACCTTAGCCCTGCATCCATAGAACGTGAGGGGGAACTGTTGGGAGACTGTAAGGTTGAAACCCTCAAATGTTTGGATAAAAACTAGCCAACCACTATTCTCTAGGTCTTCACGAGCATTGTCAAATAGCAGGAGCGTTTGGATGCCATTAGGTTCTATGTGCACTACAGGTTCCATGGGAGAGAACACACATTGAGTAGGGTAAACGGACAGGGGTTTGGATAGGGTATACGAAGGACCGTAATCTCACAAGATTCCCCAAAACCAACAGAGGTAACCCGAGATACAAGGCAGGCATTAATGCCTAAGTGTGTGAGGGTGGTGGAACGAAACAATCCCATGAAAATCATTCATATCGGAATGTACAATCGACGGCGCTATGGTGATTCAAATCACTATTGGTGTGTGTTAAAAGCAATGCCAATCAAGAAACTATTGAAAACTATAATAAGTCAACCCGAATATTTGCACAACAATAGTGTCTGCATAATTTAAAACAAAACAATATTTCGAAATTAGCACCAAAGATTTGACCATAAAAATTATGCGTTGTAAGAAACCCTTGCACCAAAGAATTTGATGAAATAAAATAGAACATCGAACCACCATTGTATCAAGGACTCAATCGCAATCACTAGAATACCATCACAATTTTATAAAATGAAGTCATATTAACAACAACAAAAATGCCAAGTGAGTAAAGGTTTTGGTGTCTTTCCAACTGTGTGACCATCATTGAGTTAGAGATGAATTGATCATAGAACAAGATTGTTCATAATAATCTAGTGACGATTTTAATGCCATCAACATGACTTTGAACTCAAGGTTTTCACACTTGTAGTCTTGAAAACGAAAACAAAAGGCAGGTGTGCGTTTGCGCAAAATAATCATGTCGTTTTATTCAAAATATTGCGATGAGAATCAATGGTTCCAAAACACTTGTGTAGGAAGATTATAAGGATAGGATAAAAATGTGAAATGGCTGCCAACAATGGCGACACACTGGTAGAAGCAGTTATCTCTGCCAAAAGAACAAATCCAGATTATGATAATGAGAATAATTCTAACTCAAAAACAACCAGAAAATTGTTTAAACATCATCATTAATCAAATATTCCAGCTATGCTTAAAAGATGAAAACTGATAACAGTCTTAAGACAAGCGAGTCATGATATTAAAGATAAAGTCTCCAATACTGTTGACAGAGCCACTACTACCAGCAGGCGTCCATAGCCTCGACAACATTGCCATTTAAGCCACTTTGACATCTGTATCCTGCCAAGAAGTTCCAGATAAGAATAAAGGACATTTTAAGGTCAATAGATTCCATATTTGCGAATTTTCATATACCCGACATTGCTTACCTACCAGCGGGCCTATTCAGTACCCCGACGAAGTTGTCTTGGCATCATCCATGCATTTACCCACTGCCAGCAAACCTGTTCAACATCCCGACGAGTTTACAAGCACTTCCCACAGCTCTTTTATGATTTAATTTTTTAAAGATATATAATTGAGCGGGGTGACGCTGAAAATTATAATATTTTGGACATATTTTTACAGACCTTGAAAGAATTTTTTAAGTTGTCCTTCATTAAGATTCAAAGATTGTTTGTTTGCAAAATCAACCTTCAAAAGCAAGGAGACATCTTCTGAGGTATTCCCTTAAGGAACAGGGACAACGTAAGAAGATAATGGATGATCATGACAAGCTTCACTTATAGACTGAAATCAATAAACTTCTTTCAAACAATAGTAAATTCCAGAAGCATATCACAATAGATGTTTAGACAAACTTTCAGCAGTCATTTCAGAGAAAGAATTTTCTATTTTCTTTGTTTGACCAGTTCATGATGCAGGCATGTGTGTTTCAAAAGAAAGACTTATAAGCATAAAAGGAAACAATACACACTAGCGAAGAAAGATTTGAAATAAAAGAAATCCAAAAACAAAAGAAAATATGTACAGAATGTGCATCTGAAAACCTCCTGCAACAAATCCCTTGGGAAACTGAAAGAAAGAAAAGAAAATCCTATTTGATGGGAAATCAGCCTTACTCGTGGTACCTTGGGTCAGGGTTGATTCAAATTTATTTATCTCTTTACTTTCCATTTAATATTTTCATGGCGATACTACGTTTTTGAAAATAAATGTTCAACTAAGAGTAAAGAGAAAAGGATCAAGGGGTATTCCTTGAAAACAACCGTATTATGGTTCTCGTGGTGCGCCCACTTGCGTTCATGACTACATTATTACAAAGAAAAATAGTGAGAAATACAATTGAAAGGAAAACCTATTCATAAACCTACCCTAACTATTAAATAAATCAGAATACTATGTGAAGTCATGCTTCCAATGTAGCCATCGGAGTAACTCCAATCCTGCAATGGAAACAAGATCAAGCATTACTAATAAGAATGGTAACATATCAACAAATGATAGAAACATATCACACTTACCTTCAAAATCATCATCTAAAAACAAAGTAAGCATGATCTTACCATTTCCTTGAATATTCTTGATGTACGAATCCTCCAACCATTGCGCAATCTTGTCGTGATAAGGATCATAATGGCATGGGAAAGTGTAAGTAGATTTGAAAAACTTGTCAAGATCACGAGGAAATGGAATAACCATCAACCAGGGCTGAAATTCCCCATCCTCTTGACAGTTCTCTAAGTGTCCATAAATTTCTTCACATGGAGGATCTAAAAGAAATATGTCATGCCTACTTCCAAGATACTTAGGTAAAAAGAAAGCAAGCACAACTTTGTCTTTATTAAAAAAGATTTTTATATATGAATATTCAAGCCATCCTAATATCCTGTCAAAAAAATGGGGATGCAAACCATGACTTTGATGAAACGAATATATCAATGGGAAAATCATCATAGGAGGATTCATGCAATCAATTGGATCATTGGTTTGAATGTTTCCTTCGATGAGATTGATCATTTCAAAATGTGAATCATAAACATTAAGATTCGAGCTAATTAAAGAACGCATATGCAACTTAGAATGTTTGATCTCCATAAAATACAATACATTGTCTTTTTCAACAATAAACTGTGTAAAATCATCTCGCAACATGTCATTTTCCCATGTGAGTGATGAAAGTGAATAAGCGTCAAATCCGGTTTTATCAATGTTATCCTCAGAATTAATTTCACCTAAATTTAGCATATCAAAAGGATATGATTGTGGTGCAAAAGAGTAGTATGTTGTAGGTAACATGTCAATTCCACCAGAATCTAGGAATAGATTAGGATATAAAGAATAAAAGGAATCAGAAATAAGCAGATGAAAAGAATCTCTTGAACTATGATACTCAATGTTGGAGCCGCCCTTATTTTTTGGCCTGTCACAATTTTCAAATTGATACTTGAAAATCTAAAGTTGGTTTTCTTTTTTTGTCCGAGAGGATGAGACCTATGAAACCTGGTCGCGTGAGTAGCGACGTTTTTCTACTCTCGAAACAAGTCCTACCTTTCGTAAGAATGTTCTCTCTTTTTGTTCTACTTCGGGATCTCGCAAGTCGGATATCGTAATTCTTAAATTCACACGTCCCGAGTGACAAAACGGCGAAGTCGTTTTAAATTTTCACTCGAATAAATAACATGGATAAAGTCTTTTAAATCGTGATTAGACGTCATCGGAGTTTCATGCCTCGGCGTCTGCCAAACCAAATTTTTTATTTTTACAACCCCGAGAGCTGAGAACGCGAGGCCTTTTCTGGATAACCCATGGTGAGGGTTAGAGGCAAAAATATAACCATGGTCAAGGTTGTTCTCGGTAGTTCACCACTCGGCACTTCATTTTTCAAAAGTTACAGCTTCGAAACCTCGACTCACGAAGTCACAAGGTAATTATAACATGATTAATTAATCACTTAATCCAAGGTTATCTTCCCCTTAATCAAGCCTTGCTATCGCGATCTCGTGGTTTTGCAACTCGGCATATAAATCTCCCAGAAACTTGTCTTCGAAGTCCCGAGTCACGATATGGAAAATAAAATGATTTTAGAATTAATTATGCCCCCAAATCATGATTATCTTTAATTAAACCAAAATCGGTCCTCGCGGTCTCGTAAGTTAGGGACTCAAAATGTTAAAAGAAAATCCACGATATAACAAATAGCGAAGAAATTAATTAATGTTGGTGGGATTGGATAAATTAAGCTAAAGAAAGAGGTATCCCGCGTATCGAGGCTTGCACGTTTCTCGAGATAGCCATTTCTCTCCATACTCCAACTGACTATCAAACCGCTAGAAATTTATGACATTAATGGAGAAATAGCGTAAATTTACGCTTGTAAGATCGGATTTTACACAAAAGTATTATTTCTAATTACGATTTGACAGGCTTATTTTGAAAAGTACCAAGTTTTCAAATATATATAAGAGTTTCATTTCATTATAACGAACGCATTTTCATAAGCATCCAGAGCTCATCAATTTCGAGTAAACTAATTTCTGCATGTATACGCAGTTCTATCGCAGAAGAGCTAAAACGCAAGCTTCAGCAATGGATCCGCGGAAAGTAGCAAAGGCGAATGTCGAGGTCGCAGGACAAGGCTCAGACAATGTCTCTGACACTTCGCCCCAAAGTGTCGACTCGGTCCCCAACTGGTCATTTGTTTCAGACATTCTGCAATCGGAATTGGTGGATTATTCAGACGACTCAGATGACAACGAAAAAGATGATCTAAACACCAAATACAAGATAGTTGTCCAATCTGGGATGCACAGATTAGCAGCTAGACCATGGTTGCTCCCATATTATGACATGATCCGATGGGCACTGGATCACGTAGACATACCCACTAGGACTATCATGAACGGGCATCGAGTCACGGTTGGGACTTTTAGGCCAGAACATATACAAACCATGTATATGCTCCCGACAACGTCTGAGTACACATATGGCGCTGAGTTCCTAGAGGAATTCAAGGAGAATGAGCGCACCTAGTATGATAAAACCATGCCAGGTTTGATAAAGGATTGGGTTTTACGCACCGCGAAATTCAGAGCAAATGACCAGGGCGTGTATAAATATGTGGCCATGATGACATGCCGACTATATGGGAGAGAGGACACATTGCATTTTTTAATTGCGTAGGTGCCTCTAATGTTTCGGGTCGCAGAAGGTTTCTCTTTTAATTGGGCAAAGATGCTCTCGGATAGTTTGGCCAACCAGGTCACAGAGTATCGGGAGCAGAAGGAAAATGGGAGGCCCTCCTCATTCTTCATGTCCACATATATTATCGACGCAATATGTTCCATGAAACCATTTCCATTGATGAGTTAGGGTTGGACTCCAGCCGAAGACAAACCCATACATGTATATCACGAAAAGCTATGGGAGAATAAAGCAGAAAGTTTCGCATACGGAATTTTTAACTGGGTGATGGTGCCCCTACATATCACCATTTTTTGTCACCCACCACCTCGTATCTCGGACAACATTGCAACAAATCTGAGTGGCATAGCGGACTAGTACATGGAGGTCGAGGTCTCGTACTTCATAGTTTTTCAGGGCTTATGTTCCCCCACATGCGCTGCCATTGTTCATTCCCGACAACCTGGCTTATCACGAGGTTGCCTGACAGACAGTAATTGGCGGGGTGAGTAAAGAACTAAAAGTGTACTCAAAGAAGGTATGGTCATATTTTCCCATTTGGCTGAATTATTATTCTTTATTAGATTTCAGGCACGCCAAAGCTGAGGCTACAACCCTAGAAGACCTAAATTTGGTCTACATCGAGTATAAGAAACAGGATCCACAAAGGGTTGTGAGCAACCATTTAGCTAATTGTGGGATTAAGTGATTTGAGCACGAGAATTCACCCTCGGATGACATTTTCCGAGGGGCGAGGTCTTATGAAGAGGTTATCGCCGGGATCCAATCCTTGGCATCCGAAGACACAACCGCTGTATTGAAATTCCAGGAACATAGACGAAGTGGTCTACCCGCTGTGTTGCGAGGTAGGAGTCTGGATGTTTCTGAGATGAAACAGAAGGTTGCTGAAGGTTCTAAAGATGAAACTCCTGACCCTGGAAAACATCGTGATGAGGTGGGACAAATGAAGAATCCTGAAGCAGAGGTAAAGACTCTGGACTTGCCAAAGAAACAGAAGCCGGAGACCAAGGTAAAGACTCCAGAACCACCAAAAATATAGAGTCTCGTCGATACTCCAAGAAAGTCTACAAAACAAATTGGAGAACCCATCACTTCTGTCACCCCCTTGCAGTCGACGCAGGGGAATATCGGAGAAGGATGGATATTCAATGAGGAGCTGAGGCCCATAAGAGTAGAAGAACTACCTCCAAATGAGTTCTTTTTTGATAAAAAGAGGAAAGTGGTAGTAAAAGGGAATTCTACCAGGTGGGAGAGTCGACTGCTAAGAAGTACAAAGTTATGAACGACCGAAAGAATAAAAAGAATGAGAAATTCGCCACCGAGATCGCAGGGGCGCTAGGAGCGTATGCATTGGTGAATCAATTTTCGGTTGGAATTTTGAAGAACCAACTAAAAAGGAAGAATCGCCTAATCCGGACTCTCGAAGCCAGATTGGACACAACCACGGAGAATGCTAAAGGTCAGGATAGCATGGAAATGGAACAGGCCAGATTGGCCGACAAAAATGAAATGGAGGCACTCAGGGTTAAGTTTGAGCAAGCACAGTCGATGGTCCGAGATGGTCAGACGCAGGCGAGCCAACAGAGGAGTTCGATTGAATAGCTGCAGGCTCGGGTAGAAATATCTGAGAGAAAAATGATAGACATCGAGATATTTAAATCTCGAGCGATCGAGATTCGGAGCAGAATATCTTCAGCATAATAGAATTTGCTCGCCAAAGTGGGAGCGATCCAGAAAAACTGTTTGTTGGTACATCAAGTTTTCGAGAACTTGACAGCCATAGAAACTGATACAGGAGTAGATCGGGTCGCCTTCCAGGAGGCGGTGATAGCCACTAACAACTGGGTTTCGTCGGGTACTCCTATGTTCTCCATTTCAGAGAAAACTCGAGGAAATATTTTGCTGAAGGATTGGGCGCACAACATCGACATGGGCAAGGAGCAAGCCCAGAAGGTAACCAACTCCCTCGAAGAAGCCTTTAATTCTATAGATGGTGAGCTACTGGGCATTGACAACGGAGGCAATGCCGAAGTGTTGATGCAAATGAATGTGGAACAAATCTCCCTTGGTTTGAAGGATAAGGAAGAAATACATTCGGTTGATATCTCTGAGATGAATGTAGTGGATATTTCTCGCATTGATAAATATATGATCAAACCCAGTGCACACCTAAGTGCCCTCGACATCATCGACACGCAAATGGAGGACAAACTGCAATAGCTAGCCCGAGAATGTTACTTCGTCGAGGCTAGCTGTCAAGGGGAACCTTCACGACTCATATCCCAGCTAGTGGAAAGATGTATCACCTGCAGCGAGTCTGCACGATGGCGAACACTTGGCATCAAGTGAAGGCAGAGTAGGAGAAATGGAGCGATTTCTCTCTCTTCTGTCATAACTAAAATTTTGCGACTATTGAGATTCTACCTGCTTTGTAAAAATTGTATAAATATACCGTAGAAAGAAATAAAGAGGGTTGGAACTTTTTGAGTCATTTGTAATAGAGTTTTTACATTGAGAGTTAATACAAGCAGATCTGGAGATTCTCAATTCTGTCACTTATGTATCACAAGTTTTCTTCCTTGTATCTCATTTTTACATTGCAATTCATATTCGTAATTGATGTGCTTCGTTATAATTTAGTACGACCACTACTATAGTGAATGAATTTGAGTTTTCTGTAATTGTTTATTGTCTTTCCTCTGCACCTTCTATCAGCGGTGTAAGACCAATCTGCATTTTCAGAATTCTACATATATTCTTTGTTACATTGGTTATTTTATTACATATTTTCCTCTCCCGTTTATGTCGTGAGTTTTTCCCCTGGTTGGAACCTGACACTGTAAACAACTCAGTGTTTTTCTCCCATCTCACACCTTTTATCAAAATATAATACAGTTACGGGAACGAGCCTTAGATTTGCATCCATATTTTAATTCTGCAACTGTAAGTTCTCTTTTATAAGACCCAACTGAGACAACACTCAACCTTTCTTAAAGTTTTTCCTACTTATGTTGTTCCCCCATGGTAGTTCCTATACCAACTCAACCTAACGTTGAACCCAGACTATTGAACCAAACACACATCGCTTTAAACCTTTTCAACACCATCCTTAAAACGACAACTAACTGGGCCGAACTTGAACAATCATGGGCAGTCATTGAACGAGATATAACTATCCAGGAATAGTTAGAAGCCAGACAATGCCAACGAAGAAATATCCCTTAGTTTCCTTCTCCGAAGGTTGACGTTTCTCCCTTCTCCATATTTTAACCACTTTCGGATGCCTTGACACTGTACTTCTAAGCCTAAGTATAGACTCAGGAACAACATATTTCTAGCGGCGTTGCCGGGGACCGAAGTTACGAAATCTTTTTCCCTGGGAAAATGACATTTTTTTTTCGTTGAAAGTGTTACCCTTTGATAGTGAACAAAGGGTACCCACCCTTTAAGGATTTTTATCATTCACTTGGCGACTCCACTAAGAAATAAATTGGCATTCAGTTGAAGGAATACTAGACAAAACCCGGATGGTGAGCAGATTACGCCCGTTACCGATCCCAAAAAAATTCTAAAGGCGAGAGGCTCTTTAAGGCCAATCGCTGCAGTTTACAAACTTGAAATCCCATCACTAAAGGTTGAGATTCCTTCCAAACCCTCATCTTCACTTAGTCCTCACATTCCTTATCCTCCCTCACCAGACTTTCCTCTTCACGAAGAAAATAAAGATTCCCTTTTTATTTTCCAAAACCCCCTTGTATAACTCCCCACAAACAACGATGGCAGCCACCGGAGGAGGAGGTGGAGGGTTTATAGGAGGAGGCAGAGGGTTTATCGGAGGGGGAGGAGTCCCTCTAGGAGGAGGAGGAGGAGGAGTCCCTCTAGGAGGAGGTGGAGGTCAAGGGCCTGCCCCCCCTCCCAAAGTTTTTGCGAAAGTCGCAGCAAGATACACTCCATTAGTATTGCCCGTCCCCCTACACAATCTTCCAGAAAATTACATAAAAATTTTACCGAAATTCACTGGAGAGGGGGATCTGACTGCAGTCGAACATATTAATTTTTTCGACCAATTTGCAGATGTCTTCGATGTCGAACATGAAGATGTATATTCGAGACTCCTTGTCCATACTTTTGAAGGTCAGGTCCGAGCTTGGTTTCAGATCCTACCCGCAACTTCTATCCTATCATATGACGCTTTGAAAGATGCTTTCCTCAGACAATGGGGCGAGCAAAAAGACCATCTCTATTATGTAACTGAATTTGGGTCTTTGAAGAAAAATAACTCAGAAACAGTCATGGAATTCATTCAGAGATTCAACAAACTGTACAATAAAATCCCAGCTGAGGTCAAACCATCACAACCTGCGGCCAAAGTGACTTTTGTTGGAGCTTTCGAGCTAGATTTCGTGCTACTTTTTTGAGAGAGAAGGGGAGCCACCTTAAATTGTATGTAGGACGATGCAGTAGAAATAGAGTCTAACATGATGGCTTCAGGTAAGCTTAAAGCTAGATTAGAGACTGGAAACTGAGAGACCAAGCACTTTAGAGAACAAGCAGGCCCCTCAGGGTCCAATAGATCCTCAGACGATAGGGTCGACAATATGGCTAGATTGATTAAAGAGTTGTCAAATAAAATATCCTGAATGGAACTCGATTAGGCCAAGGATGATCCTTACCCCAAAAAATATTTCAAGAGGAACCCAAACCCCCTGAACCAACAAAGGCAAATAAAAAAGGAAGATAAAAAAATACAAGCTCCCTTAAAGAATGAAAATTTTATAGGAGCTAACGATTTTCAAGACTTCAAGGATTCGGATAGTGATGTCACGAATTTCGGTGATGACTGTAGTCAACCATATCTGACTCGCGAAGACTATGAAAAGTCTCTAAAAATGCCGAAAATTCCAAATGAGAGTGAAGAGGATGATCACAATGAGAACTGTGAATCCCAACTAGAAACTGAGATAATGATGGTCGAGTTTCAACCAAGGTACAACCTGAGATCAAAGAGTAAGCCTACCTCAACAACTCAACCCAAGAAAATCCTTTAGAGACTTCAAGCTTATGAGCCTCCTTCGGACCAAACTTTACCACTCAACAACAAAAGTAAACAAATAAGCACTCAAGAGTCTAAGGTGGAAAAGGTTGAAACTCAAACACATGAAACCGAACCCGTAAATAAAGCTACATCTTCAACTAGGACCATGAATGATAAATTTGTCCAGACAAGTAAGTCGGAAAGGAAGAATTCGAAAGTCTCAACCAGAGAAACAAACAAGGTGAGCGGAGCTTTCAGTTTTGAAAATGAGTTAAACAAAATTAAGATACCAATCTCGTTGGTGGAATTAGCAAAAAACCCCGTTTACCGCAAGCAAATTTCCAAAATGATAGGTGTCTCTGAACTAGAAAGCGAGTGTGATGTTATAAACTTGGAAGATGATAAACCTAACATCACTTTTGGTCCCCACTTTGAAGGGTCCAAAGACAACATCGCCCCCTTTTATATCACTCTTAATGTACATGATCAGTTGCTGCATAATTGTATGTTAGACTCTAGAGCTTCCCATAATGTTATGCCCAAGATTATAATGGAAACGTTGGGTCTCCAGATCACAAGGCCTTATGGAAATCTGTACTCTTTTGACTCAAGGAAGGTTAAATGTATAGGGATGATAAAAGATCTGGTTTTTACCCTGGCGCAGGTCCCTGTTAAGAGTATCCTGATGGACGTGGTTATCGCAGATATGCCCCCTATGTATGGCATGTTGTTATCTAGGTCATGGGGAGCCAAGTTAGGGGGTTCTCTTCAGTTAGACATGACTTATTCCACAATCCCTGTGTTCGGTGGTCAGTTCACTCGTTTATACAGAGAAACAAGATTAACATATACGGCCAGTGACCCTCAAAACCCGCACAGCTTCCCTATCTACATTGCAGACCAAGATCTGGGAAATTGCATCTTGTCTTTCGATGATGGTCTAGATGGTTGTCCAGAGGAAATAGATGCAAAACAAGAAGATTTAAACCTCATGACTGGAAATTTGTGTAATACCGGTGTCTGGAAAATGTATTTTGATGGTGCTTTGTCTTCTGAAGGGGCAGGTGCTGGAGTGCTTTTGGTGGCACCTGAAGGTAATTTCATTGTTCCTTTCTCCTACCATTTGCAGTGGGACATAGATTACACTAATAACGTATGCGAGTATGAAGAATTGAGATTAGGATTAGAGGCTGCCAAAAAGTTAAATATAAAAAACTTGGAGGTATATGGTGACGCAGAATTAATAGTCAAACAAGTAAACCGACAGTACCTAGCCAGGCATCCCAGACTAAGAGCATATAGAAATTGTGCTTGGGATCTCATGGAAACTTTTTTCTCATCCGTAAATATCCATTTTATCCCTCGTGTAGAGAATCTACATGTTGATGCATTGGCAAAGGCAGCTTCAACCTTTTCTCCTCCCATGACCTTCAAACTAAAGTACCACATCAAAATCAGATACAAACCCTCCATACCAGACAATATCCGACACTGGAAAGTCTTTGAAGATGACGAACAAATTAAGAAATTCCTTACAGCAGTAGGTGAATTCTCTGAAACTCATGATGACCAAGAAAATCAGAATGATTTGATGTGGATCATGCAAGCAGGAGAGGAACCTGAAATCTTTCGAGAAAAAATTGCGGACCATCGTATGTTGGTCTTTAAAAGCAACCAGATTACCAAAGGATTGATTCCTTTGGAAAGACTCTTTGATCAAAACGATGTACCTGTAAATTCCACTTTGCAGCCTCAACCAGAAGAAGTGGAGGACTGTGATATAGGAACTGAAAAAGAACCTCGGATGGTAAAAATATCGAAGTTCCTCCCTCCCAAAGAGAAAGTTAAGTATAAAGACTTACTCAAACAATATAAATATGTTTTCGCCTGGTCCTATGATGAATTGAAAACATACGACACTTCCATTATTGATCACAAGATACCTTTGAAGCCAGGGGTCAAACCGATTAGGAAAAAGCTTAGGAAAATTGACCCCATTCTGTTACCCCTGATAGAAAAGGAAGTTAAAAAACTCTTGGATGTGAAAATAATTGTACCTCTGAGATACTCGGACTGGGTAGCTAACCTAGTCCCAGTCAGGAAAAAGAACAGGGAAATCAGACTATGTGTGGATTTCCAAAACTTAAACAAATCGTCTCTCAAAGATAATTACCTGTTGCCCAAGATGGATCATGTTTTAGAAAAGGTTGTTGGAGCTAATTGAATTTCTATGATAGATGGTTTCTCTGGTTATAATCAGATCGCTATGAATGAACAAGACAGGGAAAAAACTGCTTTCACCACGCCCTGGGGTACTTTCATGTATGACAAAATGCCTTTTGTTTTGATGAATGCAGGGGCCACTTTCTAGCGAGCTATGAACATTGATTTCGTGAGAGAAAAGGACAAGTTCATAGTTATTTACCTCGATGATCTGACGGTTTTCTCTAAAACTGACGAAGAACATTTGATGCATCTAAAACAGACTTTCGAAAATTGTCGCAGGTTTGGCCTATCCCTGAACCCAAAGAAATCTCATTTCACTATGCGGGAAGGTAGGCTTCTGGGCCATGTTGTATCGAAGGAAGGAATCAGGATTGATCCTAAAAGGATAGAAGCGATAGATACTATCACTATCCCAAGAAATATAAAATAAATTCAATCATTCTTAGGAAAGATAAATTTTCTACAAAGGTTCATTCCCAATCGTCAAACTGATTACAGGAATGTTGAAGAAGGATAGCGGGGTAAATTGGACCACCGAGGCCAGGGCATCATTCGCGCATATTAAACAAGTTATAAGCGAGGCACCTGTGTTAGAAAGTTCGGATTATTTGAAATATTTTCTCATTTTCTCTTTTGCTTCTGAACATACCATTGTTGTGGTACTCTTGCAGAAAAATGAAGAGGGGTTCGAACAACCGATAGATTTTTTTAGAAAAATCCTCAGAGATGCTGAATTGAAATATGACATAATACAGAAACAAGCATATGCAATGGTAAAAGCATTGAAGGCATTTAGAACTTATGTGCTACATTAAAAAATAATCACGTATGTGCCTACCAGTTCTGTAAAAGACATATTGGTATAGCCGGACAGTGACGGAAAAAGAGGGCGATGGCTTGCTAAAATACAAGAGTTCGATATGGAAGTTAAGCCGACTAAATTGATAAAGGGGTAGGGTCTGGAAAAACTCTTGGCTGAGTCAAATTTTAGAGCTCTTGATATTAATTGCCTGTGAGAAGAAGATGAAGACACACACCTGCACGAGCCGAAGGATCGAGCAGATCCAAGTAAGGTCGAAGAAAAGTTCATATCTTCAGGCTGGTATAAAGACATAGTGTTCTACTTGTTAAACCTGAAATGCCCAAATGAACTATCACCAGCCAAATGCAGAACTTTAAAAATCCATGCTGTAAAATATTGCATTGCCGAAAATCAGCTATACTGGAAGGATCCACTCGAGTTCCTTCTAGTCTATTTGGTTGAGTCGGAAACTTCATGGGTTATAGAGGAATTTCATGAAGGAGTCTGCGGAGGATGCCATGCATGGAGAGCCACGACCTACAAGATCTTGAGGGAAGGATACTATTGGCCAAAACTATTTTCAGATGTCAATGCCAAAGTACGTGCGTGCAACCCTTGTCAAATATTCGCTGGTAAACAGAAACTCCCTCCACTACCACTTGTTCTAGTCAAAGTTGAAGCTCCATTTCAATAATGGGATCTAGACTTCATAGGGGAAATTAATCCCCATTCCAGTGCTCAACATAAGTGGATCTTAACAGCTACAGATTATTTTACTAAGTGGGTGGAAGCCATTCCAACCAAAAGGGAAACAGACTCGGTGGTGATCGATTTCTTGGAAGACAATATCTTGTCAAGATTCAGGTGTCCCCAAAAGATAGTTACCGACAATGCCTAGGCCTTCAATTCTATGGCTATGATCAGTTTCTGTCAGAAGTATAATATCGTTCTCGGCCATTCCACTGCATATTACCCCCATGGAAACGGATTGGATGAATCATCTAACAAGAGCCTGGTGAACATAATCAAGAAAGTACTGGATGAAAATAAAAGGTCCTGGCATGTGCACTTGAAATATGCATTATGGGCAAACCGTATCAGCACTAAAAGGTCTATCGACATTTCTCCATTTCAAATGGTCTATGGGACAGAGGCGATCCTACCTATAAACCTAGCACTGCTAGTGATGAAGTTATGGCAGGATCAAAGCGAAGAACCCAATCATGTAACCAGGAGAATTAACAAGCTAATCGAGGTTCAACAGCATAGAGTTGAAGTTGATGAAAAAATGCAGAAGTACCAGGATGAAGTGAAAGCACTATTCGATCTCAAGGCAAAGGATAGGGAATTCCTTCCAAGTGACTTAGTACTAAGATGGGATGCAAGAAAAGAGGAAGCCGCGAAGCATGGTAAATTAGACCACCTTTGGTATGGACCATTGAGGGTCTCGGCTCCGGAAGGGAAAAATTCCTTCCCGTTGGAAAACATCGACGGAGAAGTCCTCAGCGCCCCTGTCAATGGGCGATATCTGAAACATTACATGACATAACAGTCGCCATTTAAAAATAAATAAATAAATAATAGTGTACATATATGCATTTTTATTTAAAACATTACCCTTTTGGCTTTTTGTTCTCTTTTGTTCATAATTTTTCGACATATTTCGAATAAAGTTCGTATTTTTTTTTCCAGGATTCCAGCTGCTCGCAAAGCTAGCAGGAAGAGTAATTCACAATGCGGTGTCAGAAATAAATCGGCACGAAACAGGTGATACCTAAAAAATAGCTTCATAATGCACAAAGAAAGTAAAAAGAAAAGGTAAAGGTGAGCTTTCTCAATACACATGTTATGAAAGACTGTTAAAGTAAATCGAGGTAACGCCATTCAAACTGCAATATCGGCTAAAATTTTAGATAACAGGGTTATTGCTTGGCTTGATAATATTTGATTTAAAATGATTTGAATGATACACTCATTCTAAAAATAGTCAGTCAAAATAAAATCCCCCCGATATACCTACAAGAGTCGGTCTTGAATTGTTTTGAACTCTGTACTTTCAATCATTAAATCGCTACCTGGCCTTCGTTCTATCATCAGATCTAACGTTTAGCAAGTCGCCATCTTCGAGTGTCATTTTGAAGGGATTAAAGTTTTTCTCTTTAGCCTTGTGAGTTTCAAAATAGATTGTGGAAAGAAAATGGGTCTTCACAACTACTTGATCCCCTGCTAGGCGAGGAAACGTTTAGAGGGATCCTAACTTTCCTAGGTTTTTCAACAGCATCGGAGGATTAAGGCTTGCTCAAAAGGGATTCCCATTTAAAGATTATTTTCCTTTTCTCCCTAAGAACGAAGATGTTGTGAAGGTCAAGGGAAGGTCGGTACCAAGTAATCAAAGTAAGTTGACAAACCTCTAATGCAAATATTACACAGATGTCAGCCCTGATACAAACTGATTGCCCCCATCTTCGCGCTCAAAAAGTAAATTATAGGACAGGTGGTGAAAGGAAATTCAGAAATGATTTCCCCCACCTAGTCCAAGAAGACGATGAAAGGAAATTCAGAAATGATTGCACTCATCTCAGCATTTAAATGCATAAATATATTCCAAAGTGGTGAAAGGAAATTTAGTAAAAAGGGGCCAAATAACTTCACCGGGGTACTAAACAGGCTCCCTGGCAGTGAAGCAATGTCTGAGATATATGTAAGGCTGTTATACATGCATATCACTCTACTCTGGTAACCAACGCTTTCTAAAACCTGATCCACATCCAAAATTCACACGGCACTCCCCAAATTAAAGAACATACAATCTCATTCTCTTGATGTAAGCCGAGAGCTACAAGATCTGTTGAGTCTTCCAGGACTGTTTCATTCATCTTAGAACATACCTAATTTTAGTAGTGGGAAAGGGAAAATTGTGAAAGAGACTACAACTGTGTTTGAAAAGAGTATCTGATTTTGAAAAAACTTTTCAAGGTTAAGAATGGAACCTTTTCCCCCTTCAATCCTCTTTTCTTGGAACCTTTCTATATGATTGAGCTTTTGACTCCATTTACCTAATATTCGCACGTGGTCTACTGTTCTTCCCACCTCACAAGAAGGCGGGATCCCTAGTTGGAGCCTATGTTGGAGCCGCCCTTGTTTTTTGGCCTGTCACAATTTTCAAATTGATACTTGAAAAATCTAAAGTTGGTTTTGTTTTTTCGTCTGAGAGGATGAGACCTCTAAAACCTGGTTGCGTGTGTAGTGACATTTTTCTACTCTCGAAACAAGTCCTACCTTTCGTAAGAATGTTCTCTCTTTTTGTTCTACTTCGGGATCTCGCAGGTTGGATACCGTAATTCTTAAATTCATAAGTCGATTGAAATTTTCACTCAAAGAAATAACTAGGATAAAGTCTTTTAACTCGTGATTAGACGTCGTCGGAGTTTCGTGCCTCGACGTCCGCCAAACCAAAATTTTTATTTTTACAACCCCGAGAGCCGAGAACGCGAGGCCTTTTCTGTTTAACCCATGGTGAGGGTTAGAGGCAAAAATCTAATCGTGGTCGAGGTTGTTCTCGGCAGTTCGCCACTCGACACTTCCTTTGTCAAAAGTTACAGCTTCGAAACCCCGACTCACGAAGTCACGAGGTAATTATAACACGATTAATTAATCACTTAATCCAAGGTTATCTTCCCCTTAATCAAGCCTTGCTATCGCGATCTCGTGGTTTCACAACTCGGCATATAAATCTCCCAGAAACTTGTCTTCGAAGTCCCGAGTCGCGATATGGCAAATAAAACGATTTTAGAATTAATTATGCTCCCAAATCGTGATTATATTTAATTAAACCAAAATCGGTCCTCGCGGTCTCGGAAGTTAGGGACTCAAAATGTTAAAAGAAAATCCACGATATAACGAATAACGAAGAAATTAATTAACGTTGGCGGGATTGGATTAATTAAGCTAAAGCAAGAGGTATCCCGCGTCTCGAGGCTTGCACATTTCTCGAGATAGACATTTCTCTCCATACTCCGACTGACTGTCAAAACGCCAGAAATTTATGACATTAATGGAGAAATAGGGTAAATCTACGCTTGTAAGATCAGATTTTACGCAAAAGTATTATTTCTAATTACGATTTGACAGGCTTATTTTGAAAAGTACCAAGTTTTCAAATATATATAAGAGTTTCATTTCATTATAACGAACGCATTTTCATAAGCACGCAGAGCTCATCAATTTCGAGTAAACTAATTTCTGCATGTATACGCAGTTCTATCGCAGAAGAGATAAAATGCAAGCTTCAGCTATGGCTCTGCGGAAAGCAGAAAAGGCGAATGTCGAGGTCGCAGGACAAGGCTCAGACAATGTCTCCGACACTTTACCCCAAAGTGTCGACTCGGTCCCGAACTGGTCATTTGTTTCAGACATTCTGCAATCAGAATTGGTGGATTATTCAGACGACTCAGATGACAACGAAAAAGATGATCTAAACACCAAATACAAGATATTTGTCCAATCCGGGATGCACAAAGTAGCAGCCAGACCATGGTTTCACCCATATTATGACATGATCCTATGGGCGCTGGATCATGTAGACATACCCACCAGGACTATCATGAACGGGCAACGAGTCATGGTCGGGACTTTTAGGCCAGAACATATACAAACCATGTATAAGCTCCCGACGATGTCTGAGTACACATATGGCGTTGAGTTCGTGGAGGAACTCAAGGAGAAAGAGTGCACCGAGTATGATAAAACCATGCCAGGTTCGATACAAGATTGGGTTTCGTGCACCATGAAATTCAGAGCAAATGACCAGGGCGTTTATTCAATTGCTTCGTTGGAGCCACGGTATAAATATGTGGCCATGATGACATGTCGGTTATATGGGAGAGAGGACACATTGCATTTTTTCATTGCGTGGGTGCCTCTAATGTTTCGAGTCGCAGAAGGTTTCTCTTTTAATTGGGAAAAGATGCTTTCGGATAGTTTGTCCTACTAGGTCACAGAGTATCGGGAGCAGAAGGAAAATGGGAGGCCCTCCTCATTCTTCATGTCCGCATATATTATGGATGCAATATGTTCCATGACACCATTTCCATTGATGAGCTGGGGTTGGATTCCAGCTGAAGATAGACCCATAAATGTATATCACGAAAAGCTATTGGAGAATAAAGCAGAAAGTTTTGCATACAAAATTTTTAACTGGGTGATGGTGCCCCTGCATATCGCCATTTTTGGTCACCCACCACCTCGTATCTTGGACAACATTGCAACAAATCTGAGTGGCATAGCGGACTGGTACATGGAGGTCGAGTTCTCGTACTTTAGAGTTTTCGGGGCTTCTGTTCCCCCACATGCGCTGCCATTGTTCATTCCCGACAAGCTGGTTTGTCACGAGGTTGCCCGACAGACAATAATTGGTGAGGTGAGTAAAGAACTAAAAGGGTACTCAAAGAAGGTATGGTCGCCTTTTCCCATTCGGCTGAATTCTCATTCTTTATTAGATTTCGGGCACGCCAAAGCCGAGGTTGCAGGCCTGGAAAACCTAAATTTGGTCTCCATCGAGTATAAGAAACATGATCCACAAAGGGTTGTGAGAAACCATTTAGCTAATTGTGGGCTCAAGAGATTTGAGCACGATAATTCACCCTCGAATGACGTTTTCCGAGGGACGAGGTCTTATGAAGAGGTTATTTCCAGGATCCAATCCTTGGCACCCAAAGACACAACTGTTGTATTGAAATTCCAGGAACATAGACGAAGTGGTATACTCGTTGTGTTGAGAGGTGTGAGTTCGGATGTTTCAGAGACGAAACAAAAGGATGCTGAAGGTTCTAAAGACGCAACTCCTAACCCTAGAAAACACCGTGACGAGGTGGGAAAAATGAAGAATCCCAAAGCAGAGGTAAAGACTTTGGACCCGCCAATGAAACAAAAGCCGGAGACTGAGGTAAAGACTCCAGAACCACTAAAAATACAGAGTCTCGTCGATACTCTAGGAAAGTACAAAAAAAAAATCAGAGAACCCATCACTTATGTCACCCCCTTGCAGTCGACGCAGGGGAATATCAGAGAAGGATGGATATTCAATGAGGAGCTGAGGCCCATAAGAGCAGAAGAACTACCTCCAAATGAGTTCTTTTTTGATAAAAAGAGGAAAGAAGTAGTAAAAAGGGAATTCTACCAGGAGGGAGAGTCGACTGCTAAGAAGTACAAAGTTATAACCGATGGAAAGAATAAAAAGAATGAGCAATTCGCCACAGAGATCAGAGGGACTCTAGGAGCGTATGCATCAATGAATCAATTTTCAGTTGGACTTTTGAAGAACCAACTAAAAAGGAAGAATCGCCTAATCCGGACTCTTGAAGCCAGATTGGCCATAGCCATGGAGAATGCTAAAGGTCAGGCTAGCATGGAAACGGAACAGGCCAGATTGGCCGACAAAAATGAAATGGAGGCGCTCAGGGTTAAGTTTGAGCAAGCACAATCGATGGTCTGAGATGGTCGGATGCAGGTGAGCCAATAGAGGAGTTCGATTGAATAGCTAAAGGCTCGGGTAGAAATAGCCGAGAGAAAAATGATAGACATCGAGATATTTAAATCCCAAGCGATCGAGATCAAGAGGAAAATCTCTTCGGCACAATAGAATTTGCTCGCCAAAGTGGGAGCGATCCGGGAAAACTGTTTGTTGGTCCATCAAGTTTCTGAGAACTTGACGGCCAGAGAAAGGGATGTAGGAGTAGCTCGGGTCGCCTTCCAGGAGGTGGTGATAGCCACTAACAACTGGGTTTCGTCGGGTACTCCTGTGTTCTCCATTTCAGAGCAAACCCGAGGAAATATTCTGCTGAAGGATTGGGAGAACAACATCACCATGGGCAAGGAGCAAGCCCAGAAGGTAACCAACTCCCTCAAAGAAGCCTTTAATTCTATAGATGGCGAGCTGATGGGCATTGACAGCGGAGGCAATGCGAAAGCATTGATGCAAATGAATGTAGAACAAATCTCACTTGATCTGAAGGATAAGGAAGAAAGTGATTCGGCTGATATCTCTGAGATGAATGTAGTGGATATTGCTTGCATTGATAAATATATGATCAAACCCAGCGCGCACCTAAGTTCCCTCGACATCATAGACATGCAAATGGAGGACAAACTGCAGCAGCTAGCCCGAGAATGTTACTCCATCGAGGCCAGCTGTCAAGCGAAACCTTCACAGCTCATATCCCATCTAGTGGAAAGATGTATCGCCTGCATCGAGTCTGCGCGACGATGAACACCTGGCATAAAGTGAAGGCAGAGTAGGAGAAATGGAGCGATTTCTCTCTCCTCTGTCATAACTAAAATTTTGCAACTATTGAGATTCTACCTGCTTTGTAAAAATTGTATAAATATACCCTAGAAAGAAATAAAGAGGGCTGGACCTTTTTGAGTCATTTGTAATAGAGTTTTTACATTGAGAGTTAATACAAGCAGATCTGGAGATTCTCAATTCCGTCACTTCTGTATCACAAGTTTGCTTCCTTGTATCTCATTTTTACATTGCAATTCATATTCGTAATTGATGTGGTTCGTTATAATTTAGTATGACCACTACTATAACGAATGAATTTGAGTTTTCTGTAATTATTTATTATCTTTCCTCTGCACCTGCTATCAGTGGTGTAAGACCAATCTGCATTTTCGGAATTCTACATATATTCTTTGTTACATTGGTTATTTTCTTACATATTTTCCTCTCCCGTTTATGTCGTGAATTTTTCCCTTAGTTGGAACCTGACACTATAAACGACTCAGTGTTTTTCTCCCATCTCACACCTTTTATCAAAATATAATACAGTTACGAGAACGAGCCTTAGATTTGCATCCATATTTTAATTCTGCAACTATAAGTTCTCTTTTATAAGACCCAACTGAGACAACACTCAACCTTTATTAAAGTTTTTCCTACCTATGTTGTTCCCCCATGACAGTTCCTATACCAACTCAACCTAACGTTGAACCTGGACTATTCAACCAAACACACATTGCTTTAAACCTTTTCAACACCATCCTTAAAAGGGAAACTAACTGGGCCGAACTTGAACAATTATGGGCAGTCATTAAACAAGATATAACTATCCAGGAACAGTTAGAAGCCAGACAATGCCAACGATGAAATCTCCCTTAGTTTCCTTATTTGAAGGTTGACGTTTCTCCCTTCTCCATCTTTTAACCACTTTCAGATGTCTTGACACTGTACTTCTAAGCCTTAAGTACAGACTCAAGAACAACACTCAACAATGGTATTCTCAAGACAATTTTCTTTACCTTCTTTAAAACTCTCACTCTATTTTGGTGACGAATTCCTGAACATAATATGATCATCTGGATTTGCCTTTTGCGTGATAGATAAGTCAAAATTTATGTGACCAACATCTAGTCTTTTCTGTGAACAAAGTGCATTTTGAGGGTGAAGGTTTAAGGTTTCTTCTTCTAGTTGCATATCTTCTTCTCTAATCAGTTTCATAGGAGTACTAGAACATTCAAGATGATTTTCAATGACTGATTTTAAATGTTGATTAGAGCATGAGTTACAAGAATGAGGGTATTCAGCTTGAGCCAGAAATGAATCATCTTCCATACTAGTCTTAGACTGAAAATACAATGATTCAAAGGAAAAACCAATTTGGTTGTCAATAAGAGCCTGATCAATAGATTCTACCTCCCTGGCTTGTTCAACATTATTGGAAGTTTTTTTCTCTTCTTGCGAAGAAGATTGTTCTTGCAGTTGAGTGATAGGATTTGCAATTGGTTCTTCATTCGTGATTGAACATGACTGGATGGAAGGGATGGAAGCATCATAGAAGATATTTAATGCCAATGACATGTCATCAAGATTAAATTTATAGAGGATATGATCGACTCTTGTCAAAAAAAATTCTGAAGATGAATCGCCATTGATTAGCGAAGTATGAAATTCTTCACATAATTGATCGAAATCATAAATTTCAAAAGCATCTAGAAACTCATCTACAAATTGAAACCAATAAAAAATGTGACATTCTGGAAAGGATTCAAACCAATGTTTAATCCGGCCTCTAAAAGTAAAAGCGAACAGTCTGCATAAAACTCTTAAATCTGAGATATCATGTTTGATGCATTTGCACCAAAACTTGTTAAGGTGGTCTTTAGCAGATATATTGCCTCCACCATCAAAGGTGAGTTTGGACAAGCGAGAGACTGTCTCGTTGGGAACATCGAGTAATGAGAAGTTGAAAGCATGTTCCAAAATAGTGATTTGGGGAGCCATGGCGAAATTGAATATATTTAAAATAAAGGCTCCTACAAGTCCATATTGTCAATTGGCCCTCCTTCTAGCGCCATTTGTTGACAGGCGAAATTGATCGCTCGTCAACTGGAGGGGTGGATCCAGTCCAGGGTTGTCTAAATAACCCAAGCCATTTGGGATGATCCACTTTGACGGGTTTAGCGACTCTATTGGCCGATCTAAGTCTTAAGAAAACGAAAGGAAAACTAAACTAAAGAAACTAATCTAAGTAAAAAAAGCAGCTACAACAAACTATATACAAATCTAAAACATATATATACATCTTACTTACTAATATTATACAACAATAATTCTATGAAATTAAATGTTCATCTATCAACATAATTAGATCTCAATTATATATGTACAGTACTTACAGAATACAAATTTTGATCTAAATTTGCAAAAATCGTTGGTAAAATGTCTTATGACAACGAAACCATTATTTTTGGATTTTTTATATCTTTTCTATGACAGAAGAGAAATGAAAACTAGCTAAGTTGAGTAATTAAAATAATAATCCTAACTGTAAATCTGAACTATATAGATGAACAATGAAACGTGTTCAGATTACAAAAAAATTATATATTAATTAACTAATTGAATAACACTAACAGACTAACTCATAGTAACACTTTCCAATTTGCCCCGTGCATAGTATCCGGTTCATCTATTTGATGGGAGAAATCCACACCAGATTTTTCACAAGATTCTTGTAAACAGGACGCAACAATGCTCATTTGAATACGAATGACAGAACAAACCAGACATAAAACAACAACAAACTTATAATTTACAGATCATCACATTTAGATAAATCCGAGTGCGAAGATTTGTACATAACTGTTCACTTAACAAAGAAGATAAACCTTCTGTTAATTAAATTAAAATAGAGTAATCGATGTGCGTAAAATGAGATACATCAGATATCGAAAAAATTTAAATCATAACGCATCAACCTGTATCAAATCTTGCTATCTAAAGTAGTCAATAATTTGATAACAAATTAAAATGCACAAAACTTGAACGAAAGTATGATAAATTGAAAGCTAAAGCTATTACAAAAGGTCCACTTCCATTCGAGTCTGTATCATCATAAGCCCATAGTATTTTTTCTCCCAACAGTGATGGGTTGTTTACAAAAAATAATGTGCATATAAAGGCCACAGGGTAAAACATCCCTATGGGAATTATCAAAATTGTTCACAAAAAATATGGGAACAATCTCCCAAATCTCTATTTCTTCCTATGACTAACAACTTAAAACAAAAATTGTGTAACAAAAGCATGTTCTAAACTGCCATAGCATGTCCAATTTCCCATTGAAATTCATGTACACCTGTAGATAGGCAAAAGTAAACAATTTTTAGATAGTGTTCAGTTGTACAATCAACAAAAATACAACTTTTATGACTAGCTAACAGAATCAAATGATTTTGTAGCTAGTCATATTTTCAAACATAATCGTTTTAAATCAATCCAAATAATAAAAAGAATGTATACAGTGAATCAAACAACTCTTAATTACTAATTCAGAACAAGCAAATCATTCACACTAAAACTAACCAAATCTTTTATACCAATTCAAAACAGACAGAATCGTTTTGACAATTCAAAATCAACGAAATCATTTTTGAACCAACATATTATATTCTATTTATCAAACCAATAATTGATACTAATCCAACACATACACAAACGACTATGTTAATTCAAGACATGCAACATCATTTCTGAATCAAACCAAACAAAAATGAATCGAACTAACTCAAAGCCAACACAATCGTTATACTAATTCAAGAAAAATAAAATCGTATTAATCAAAACATAACTATATTCAATTTTAGCAAACAAATATTTTGTACATGATTCAAACGAAATCATTCTTGGTAGTTCGAAAATGACATAATCGTTTTGAATCTATTCAAACAAACAAAACTAATTTGGAGAAAACACAATCGGCTAACCAAATCATTCAAAAATCGATGTTGAAATACATACTTGGGTTGTAGAAAAATGATTCTGTTAGGATAACTTTGAGTTGACAAAGGCAGTAGCTACCTCAACATTTCTGAAGACAAGTGAACCCATATTCTTTTGCTTCTTATCGTTGGCTTGTAGCCTGTTGTTTTCCTTTGACAACACAGTAACCCTTTCCTCCAATGATTTAATTTTAGATTGCAACAGAGGAACATCCGTGTAGTAACGTTCAAGCCAAGAATTGCATTGAGTACATGATGGTTGATCAGGTCGAGTCACTACAGGTGAGGGTTCTCTCAAATTACCAGGGGTTCCGCTATCAAGCTTAATTCCTGGGAAGTTAGGGTCATCCTTGAGGCACGGTGGTAGGTTGGAAATGTAGTCATAGGGTTCCACAGAACAGAGGTTGTGAGAGTATGGGTATTCCTCGGCCAAAATCGTTCAATCTCAAAGTCTAACTCCTCGCTCAAAACAATAGGCTTATGGTCTACGTTTTGTTTGGGCTTGTTCCGAGCACATCTAGATATCCATCATGCATTCTTCTTTCCCTTACTATTTGCTTAGGTATTACCCTTTCCTTTATTCCTTACATGCCTCTTGACTATCTTAGTATTGTATTTATCACATGGGCCACCCATGGTATTGGGTAGGTCAATGTTGGGGCAGTTCGAGGGTTCGACAGGGGGTAGAAGGGTAGGAGGTGGCACGATAGGCCCAACCAGGGTTTCAGTGACCATAACCTTGTCCAGCTGGCCACACTCGTGAGTGGAAAAGCCATTCCTTGATAGGAAGGCTTGCCAACAGTCACCACTAAGCTTCAAATGATGGACAATAAGGATTTTGATTAAGCAGTGATGGAAAAGGCTGCTATCAGCCTTCTCACGCTTAAATCGTTTGGATATTTTATACAGGCTGCGTAGGAGGTAGTGAGGAATATTCAGAGTGTAGTCTATAAAATTCATAAGCAACCGAGGATGGTAAAGAAACACTAAACTATAACGACCTTTGCAAGTCATGAATTGCTTAATAATTGCTAATAGATATTGCTATCTGGTCTTAAGGGCAGTGACAGGCATACCTCTATCACAACTAGCAATTTTCCTTGATGTGAATAGGAGCGGCCACGGGACTTCCTCCACTTTCAAGTTCTTAAACCACCTCTAGTTGAGCTGAGGAATTCCTCATTTATCTTGAGTTGGATATCCCCAACCTCAGCCCTGCATCCATCGAACATGAGGGCGAACTATTGGGCGACCGTAAGGTTAAAACCCTCAAATTTTTGGATAAAAACTAGCCAGCCACTATTCTCCAGGTCTTCACGATCATTGTCAAATAGCAGGAGCGTTTGGATGCCATTAGGTTCTATGCGCACTATAGGTTCCATGGGGGAGAAAACATAGTGAGAAGGGTAAATGGACAGGGGTTTGGATAGGGTATATGCAGGACCGCAAACTCACAGGCTTCCCCGAAACCAACAGAGGTAACCTGAGATACAAGGCAGGCATTAATGCCTAAGTGTGCGAAGGTGGTGGAACGAAACAATCCCATACAAAACATTCATATCAGAATGTACAATCGAAGACCCTATGGTTATTCAAATCACTATTGGTGTGTGTTAAAATCAATTCCAATCAAACAACTATTGAAAACTATAATAAGTCAACCCAAATATTTGCACAACAATAGTGTTTGCATGAGTTAAAACAAAACAATAACCAAAGATTTGACCATAAAAAATTATGCGTTGTAAGAAACCCTTGCACCAAAGAATTTGATGAAAGACAATAGAACATCAAACCACCATTGTATCAAGGACTCAATTGCAATCACTAGAATACCATCACAATTTTATAAAATGAAGTCATATTAACAACAACAAAAAATGCCAAGTGAGTAAAGGTTTTGGTGTCTTGCCAACTGTGTGACCATCATTGAGTTAGAGATGAATTGATCATAGAACAAGATTATTCGTAATAATCCAATGACGATTTTAATGCCATCAACATGAATTCAAACTCAAGGTTTTCATGCTTGCATTTGTGAAAATGAAAACAAAAGGCAGGTGTGTGAATGCGCAAAATAATCATGTCATTTTATTCAAAAGATTGCGATGAGAATCAAGGGTTCCAAAACACTTATGTAGGCATCTTATAAGGATAGGATAGAAATGCGAAATGGATGCCAACAAGTATCCAACTTCACCACTCCTAATTCATTTATTTATACAAAGTTAAATTGGCCTATGTAGTGTGTGCATAATTTTTCTGGGTGTTTGTGGAATTTATTGTCATATAGTAACACCATGGAGCCTGGTTGTAAAATATTGTGCCAAATGTTACGATTGTGCCATGATTTTTGTCACTACTTCTGGACCAATTAGCTATAATGAACCATGAAACAATTGTATTCTAGTTATATCAAGTCATCCAACCAATATTGATGTTCATATTCATCGAACATATGTGTAGTGATGAAAATCGACAAACATGCAACAATTAATTCTAATGGAAATATGGCCTCCTTTCCATAGACCAACTGAAATGAATTATGATCAGTCAACCTCTTATAGGTTACTTCATATTCCTATACTACTGTGGGAATATGCTAATCCCACACATATCACTGCCCATTATAAGCCTTAGTTAGGTCATGCTCTAAAATCTTATTAAATGATTCAATTGCACCATTAGCTTGCAGGTAATATAGGGTGCTCTTTTGGTGATGAATCATGAACTCTTGAGTGAGAACGTGTACGGTGGTTTTCAATAAGTTCTCACCTTGATCTCTCATTAACATGTTTTTGTAGCCAAGCCTTGATATCATGTTCTCAAATATGAAGCATGCAACCCTATCTACAACTCAATATTTGACCAAAACAACTTATTAATAATGCATCAAGTACTTTTTCACTGCAATAAAGTAGTACACTCTAGTCCACTGCATCAGGGGGATGATTGGCCCCATGAATTAAATAACTTATTTTTCAAACGGTTTCAATGCTATGACCTGCAACATGGGTAGTTCATTAAGTCGACAATACTTCCAATTTCATTCCAATTTCATTGGAAGAAGTCACATTGTTTGAAATATTCATTGGAATGTAAAAAAATTGATGGCCACCATAATCATACACATGAGACTTTATGAATTGTTTCATTAATGATATTGTGTCCCCTTGCAACACCTTCACAAGCCTCATACAAAATGATGGCCCATTCATGGTCTAAGATCACGCCTATGCATAATTCTATGAACACGGAGATTATACAAGTTCCTAAAAACTAACTAATAGTTGACACTACGGTTCATGATTTGGAAACATTGTGGCTATGTATAATAAAATGGAACTTATCCTATTGTGAGGTGTTCTTAAATTTTAGTAAGTTGATCAAGGAAAACCTCAACACTGAAGAGATTTGCATCAAGAAGTTCATTATCTAAGCTATGACATGTTTTTGTGGGATCAATCGTTGAAAGGTGGTTGAGTCGAACATTATGTTTTAGTGGCTTCACAACTACTTCAAGCTAAAACTATTGGAAGAGAAAAATCCATTGACATATTCTCCACCCAACATTTTCTTGTTGACCAAATGCTTGAGTGTTGAATGGTCAATAAATAACTGGAATGGGATTCCTAGAAAATAGTTTTAAAACTGATACAACACATATACCATGGGATGTCACACCCTTGTGCTCCATTTTGGTATAATACTTATTTGAATCAGACAACTTGCATCGGGAAAAATAAACTCAATGATCATCAATGTTCCCCTCATTGGACTAAATAAGAACTATGCCTAGTGCAATAGATGAGGTGTCTACATCAACATGGTAAATATTTGTCCAATATGGAAATACTAATATCGGCATAGTTACCAACTTTTCCTTCAATATATCCGTTGCTTCATGGAATTCCTTATTCCCAAGGTACTTTATATGCTCATGTAGAGGCTTCTCAAGAAGTGCAATGACCTTCATGTTTCTTTAACTAAAATTTCTTAACTATTTTGTGTTTCCCAAAGTGTGGTGAAGTATCAGATCTTGTCATTGAGAGAGGGGGGGGTGTGAAAAACCACAAACTCTTTTCTATAAACTAAAAAATTTTGTTTTACATGTTACACAGAAGGAATATTTTCTTCCTTTCTGATCAACACCAACTGATCATGATGCAACCACACCCTTCTTCACCAACACCAATTGGTAGGAGGCTACAATCCCCTGTTTAGTCAGCTACAATTGACAAGGAAGCACCAACTCCCTCTGCAAGCACCAACCTTCCCTTGCACCACCCAACCACCCTTATTTTCTGAATCTAGAAAACTTGTGTGTCATACACTAGATTGCATAACTTCTCTATCTCCCTATGTTCTTTATCTTCAATAAGACATTGACTCGCACCTTTATAACTAGAAGTTCTTCATCTTGAACTCTGCTTTTGTTTTGATATTCTTCAGTGGATTGTAGAGACATTATCTTCTCAACACACTTACTTGGTTATATATTCTTCAAAATGGCATGAGAGTGATACATCGTGTCTGTTTGTTTGGATCATCACACCTCTTTGTTTAACTTAACCATACTCATTTTTTTTATCATTTTTATCATGAAGGATTTTCATAAATTGGTCACAGTTATGGATGAATTTCACCCTTTTAACTCGATCCTTAATCTCTGTAGATATTTGCAGAAAACGAGTTCTGCATATGTGCTTCCTTCAAACCATTTTCATATGATCGATAACCCAAATCTATGGCCTTATTGATCAGGGGATCAAATTTTGCTCAAAAATTCAATGTGCTCAGAATCACTTCAAACCGGATGAGAGCGTAGGTCTCGTCATTGCGAACCCAACGCAACTCGTTTCGTCTCAAACGGACATCGGGAGTGAGAGATATTGCAATCTTTTCATTAAGTCAAACAAGCAAAAAAAAAATGATGTTGACTGTACAATCCGTACAGTCCGTACAAGATGATGTGGCAGGGTTGTACGGCCGTACATGTGGTGATGTGGTAATTAATTATTGGATGAAAACTGGTTGAATGGGAAGCCGACATGTGGCACTGTTTGGGCAAGTGTTTGGGTTCCATGTGGCCCAATCATGGGCTCCCACGTGGCACCCCTTTATTGGTTTATTGGCTGTTATGTAAAATTATTGGAGTCCGTGGGGTTCGACCCTCGAACCTCCCCACCGCATAGTGACTTTGCAAGGACCGTCCGACCAAAATACCACTGATTGAGCCTTGATATGTAGATGCGTTGAATTCTATTTAAGTTTACATATTGCTTCAAATGGCGCGGGGTCGGGCTGGGGCTTAGCCCCGACTCGTGGTCATATCACTTTACATGTAACCATATGTATATATATATATATATATATATATCACACGGTTCTATTATATGTAACCACCATTGCAAAGGGTGCGGTTTTTTTTAAAAATGGTTCAAACGGTTGTAAACGAACCGACATGTGTCGGTACTCTATTTGGTTGCAAACAGAGCCCTTTTTATTATAGCGCGAGGTCATATTATGACCCATATGCCTGAGGTGCTAGGCGGTTAGGGGATGGCGTGCCCATAACCATCCTACAGTTTGCACCGTTGGCGCAGTTGCGGACGATGCTGGGTTTTCATGATATTTATTGCGTGTGTGCCAGGTTCATTTAACAAGGGTGCAATTTGTAGATGTAGAGACAACAAGCTTGAAGGGGGGACTTCCAGGAGGCCTAACTTCTTTGTTTTTTGACCGATTGAGGTGCCAAAAAAGCCCAACTAGGGGTTTTTGGATGCTCTGAAGCCATTGGAGCAGTCGGTTGGTTAGTTTGAGCATTGTAAGGCATTTTTTTGAGAACTTTTGAGCAATTAATAATAATGATCGATTGGAAGTTAGACCAGGAGATGTAGCCCAAGAGAGGGGTGAACTCCTTTATCAATTGTTGTGTTTTATGTGCTTATGTTCATTGATTATGCTGCTTTCTATGTGTATTTTGCATAAGTAATCCCTTAATTTATGTTTTGCAAAATTGATCCATTTGCTTTAAAACACATAACATTTACATTGCAATAATTTCAAGTATTTCAAGTCTTCTTCATTTTTAGATCAAGTTGGTATCAAAGCACTTGTTTTTGAAGACTTGATTGTTTGCAAGTTTTGTTTTTGATGCTCACAAGGTTGAAACTCACAAGAGGAGAAGGTCAAATTGTGGATCCAAGTTCTCATCCTACAAGGAGGAATCATATACCATCACCGCAAGTTTCAGGGAGACATTCACCAAGCATGGCTCATGTAGAAAGTCATGAACGTGTTCGTGCCAAAGATGAATATATTAGAAAGGCTGTCAAAGATATGAGAGAGATGATGAAGATCTTGATGGAAAGGAACATATTGTCCCAGGGTGAAGGCTCCAACCCTTCAAGGCATAAGGGAAGCAGTGGTGACAAAACTCCAGATGGAAATGGAGGGAATGGTGCTTCTCCACCACCCTCTCCTCCATCTTCTTCTTCTTCTTCTTCTTCTACCAGTTCAAGACCTCTTCTGAATTCTCCAAAGGGGCATGGTAAAACTCCTTCACAAATTCCTTCATTAAAGCTTGATATAAAATTTGAATTNNNAATATACAATGGAGAAGTTAATGCTGAGAAGTTAGATAATTGGATACGTCAAATTGAAGTATATTGTAGAATACAAAAAATTCAAGATGATGAAACCAAAATTCATCTTGCTTCGTTAAGATTGGATAGTGCAACACTTATTTGGTGGAAATCCAAGACTCGGGAGGATATGAAAAAGCGTGGTAAAATTTTGCTTTCTTGGAATGATTTCATTATCGCAATTAAAAAAAAAAATTATCCATTGGCATATAAACAAAAGGAAACTATGGAATGGAAGAATTTTAGACAAGCTAAAGGACAGAGTGTGCAAAGATTTACTCGGGAATTTAGGAGAAGAGATTTGATTTTGGGAGTAGATTTGTCTTCTCAGGAAACTTTGCTCAAATATATTGGAGATTTACATAGTTATTTGAGACATACTATACTCATGTTTAATCCTTCGAATCTAGATGAAGTTTGTGTACATGCTACTCATTTGGAAGAAAGAGGAAGGAAAGACACTCATGAGGGTAAAAAGAAGACCTTCATCCATGGAGACAAGGGAAAGAATAAGTTCAAGGGTAGTGGCAGGAAGAATGATGCTGTGAAGAAAGAGGGAGAAAAGTTCACATGTAAACATTGTTCAAAAGATGGCCATGATGAAGACCATTGTTGGAAGCTTCATCCTGAAAGAAGACCCAAAAATTTTGGCAACAACAACAAAGGGAAGTCAAAGACTATTG
>ML776584.1:1739772-1757852 GCA_009831015.1 Picea engelmannii
TGGTGCATGGTTGATGCACTTGTTTATGGTACAGGTTGATTACAGGTTGGTGCATGGTTGATGCACTTGTTTATGGTACAGGTTGATTACAGGTTGATGCATGGTTGATGCATGGTTCAAATTTATTGGTACAGGTTTACAACTGTATATCTCACAGTGATAGTGTGACAGTGGTTCCATCATTCTACTTCTACTTCAGGGTGGCAGGACGAGGCAAGGACATGTGGTTGTAGCCCCCTTCCGGTTGTAGCCGAAGAACATAGGGGGTTGTAGCCTCCTTCTTGTTGTAGCCAGAGAATTGGGGAGTTGGAGCTTCCCTCAGGTTGTATCTTGAGAAACTAGGGGGTTGGAGCCTCCTTCCAGTTGCAGCTGGAAAACAAAGGAAGTTGGTGCTTCCAATGAATTTAATTCTTCAATACATATAAGAAAAAGAATTCCACGGTTTTCTCCCAATTTGGGTTTCCATGTAAAACACTGGTGTACTATGTATGTGTATGATTGTTCATTTTTTCATTGCTTATTTACTCTGCAGTTATTGGATAATAATGCTTCATTGATATAGCACTTGGATTATATGGTTAAAAGGGACTAAATTGCTCTATTACTGATTCACCCCCCCTCTCAGTAATCCAATAGTTTCTACTCTAAAACTTATCTGAATGACTATCTGGACCAATCGCATTCCAGAGTCGTAGTGGGATTCCCCACTTCGCTCGTAATCTTTCAAGCATGCCTCTCAATTTTCCCAGCCTGACTTCAAGCGTGCCTCAAAATATTAATTCTAGTGTTGAGTTAATGCGGACTTCAAAATATCTATTGGAGTTGCCAGGGTTGAGCTCCTATACAAATTCCTAGACACTGATGGCTCTTACTCCGCATGAGTGACAACAATGGTCTTGCATCATACTCCCCTTGAAAAAAATTCATGGACTCCTTTCCATGAGCTCCTGCACTATCTTTTCATGCTTTTGTATATAATATTCATTTTCACAACTGACATCTTCTATTGGGTGTCCCTTCCACTTGACCAAATATTCAAAATAGGTTTTCCTCCAGGTCTTTTTGCGAATCCTTTGATCAACAATTTTCTTCATCTATGATTTTTCTGCTATGGGAATTTGCTTCTCCCACTCAACTTTATCTCGATATTATGATCCATCTGTGTCATGTTTATTGTAAGGATACAAGTCTGAGACATTGAATATGGGAAATATGCCCACATCATCTAGCAGTTTGATCTTGGCATTTGCATCAAACTTCCTCAAGATCTTACAAGGTCCTATATTATTCATCTTTAGCTTGTTATACATTCCCCTAGGGAACCTTTCCTTCCTGAGATGTGCCAGAACCTGATCCCCTACTTCAAATTGAATTTCTCTATGATATTGATAAGCTCTTCGCTTGTATTCCTTGTTAGAACTCTACAACTTTACTCTGATCTAGTTATGGATATTCTGCATATCTGTCACAAAATATTCTGCTCCAATGCTCTTGATCTCATTCTATTCCAAGTCTCTCAACTTAGATACTCCCCTAGGTTGAATTCCATACAATATTTGGAATGGGATCTTTCTAGTTCTCCTATTTGGTGAGTCATTATATGAAAATTCTGCTTGCGACAAAATCTGATCCCATTGATTATGGTGCTCAGTGACCAAACTCCTCAATAAGTTTCCCAAACTTTTGTTCACCACCTCAGTCTGACCATCTGTCTGAGGATGATAAATTGATCTAAAGGACAAGTGTTTCCCCAACTTCTTCCATAGTGTTCTCCAAAAGTGACCAACAAATTTTGTGTCTCTGTTTGAGACGATGCTTTTGGGTAGGCCGTGAAGTCTTACAACTTCCTCGAAAAATAGATTTGCAACATGCGTTTCACCACTAGTTTTCTGGAATGGGATAAAATGTTCCATCTTTGAAAATCTATCCACCACCCCAAATATGGAATTAAATCCTGTTTTCATTCTTGGCAGTCCTAACACAAAATCCATTCTTATTGCATCCCAAGGCCTCTCTGGTATTGGCAATGGTTGATACAATCCAATGTTTTTCCTTTTCCCTTTTGCATGTTGGCATATTCTACATCTGTTCACAAACTTTATCACTTCCATTATCATACTTGTCCAATAGTGCGAACTGCTCAGCTGTGGAAATGTTTTATCATGGACAAAATGTCCAACCAATCCTCCACTACATTTTTCCTTCAAAATTTTATCCCTCATTGATCATTTTGTTATGCACAATTGATTTCCTTTGAACATCAATCCTTCTTGAACCATGTACTATGTCCACTGGCTTCCATCTCTCAACACAGGGTTCTCACATGATTCATATGCTTCCTTGAAATTTGTATCATCACAATACATGTACTTAAGGTGTTCAAACCCCAAGGTATTCACCTTGAATTCCTGCAGAATCAAATATCTCCTACTTAATGCATCAACAACTTTGTTAGCATTCCCAACAATATGTTTTATGAAAAAAGTAAAAATTTTCATAAACTCAACCCATTTTGCATGCCTCTGATTCAATTTTTCCTGCCTGGTTATGAACTATAAATCCTGGTTATCACTATACAAGACAAATTCCCATGGGACAATATAATGTCTCCATTTCTTCTAGGATTTAATTATGGCATAAAAATCCTTGTCATACGTGAACTATTTTCTCTTGGTCTTGTGAAGATTCTCATTGAAAAAGGCAACATGTCTACTGTATTGACTCAAAATTGCTTCTATTGCAACTCCACTTGCATCACATCTCACTTGAAATGTCTTCTCTGTTATAAACTCCATAATTGGTTTCTCTGTTATTTTCTCCTTCTGTATATTGAAGCTCCTCTCGGCTTCCTTTGTCCATTTAAAATAATTGTGCCTCTTCTTCATTGTATCCACCATTGGCGCACAAATTCCACTAAAGTATCTGATGAACTTCCTATAGAAAATTTATAATCCATGGAAGATTCTTACTTCAAACATACTCCTTGGTGACGACCATTCTTTCATTTCTTTCACCTTCTCTAGATCCATATTCAATTCATTTGAAGAGATCACAACAACCAAGTAAATGAATTTTGTATTCATAAAAGAGGACTTCTCCATATTGATCAACAACTTCTCCTGTTGTAGCCTCCTCATCACTAATGCCAGGTGCCTCAAATGCTCCTCTTTAGTCCTCCTAAAGATCATTATATCATCCAGATATACAACCACAAATTTGGCAATGAAATATTTCAGTATTTCATTCATCAGCCTCATAAAAGTACTTGGAGCATTGGTTAAGCCAAATGGCATAAAAATCCACTCATACAGACCTTCATTTGTATTAAAGGTTGTTTTCCACTCATCACCTTTCCTCATTCTAATCTGGTGATATCCACTTTTCAAATTTATTTTAGAAAAAAAAATTGCTCCACTTAAACAATCCATTAAATCATCCATTCTTGGTAAAGTAAATCTATACCTTATGGTGATATTGTTAATGGTCATTGAGTCTGTATACATTCTCCATCCTCCATCCTTCTTTGGACTCAACACTATTGGTACTGCACATGGGCTCAAGCTCTCTTTGACCAAACCCTTGTCTAACAATTCATGGACTTGGTTCTTCACTTCCTTATTCTCTTGAGGTGTCAACCTGTATGTTTCTTTGTTTGGAAGACTTTCTCCAGATATCAAGTCAATATGGTGACCGATACTTCTGATGGGTGGTAATGAGTTAGGCAACTCATCCACCACTACATCTGCGAAAATTTCCAGCAATTCATGAACTTCTTCAGGCAAATCATCCATCGATGTACTTGTAAGGGTAACTCGGGGTTTCCTCACCACAACAAAATGCATATCTTGTTATTCCTTAACTTATTTTAGGATTTCCTTCCCACTCATGAGAAGTATGCTTGTGTTGGCCTCCTCTTTCACTCTCTTCTCCTCTATTGGTAGCAACATGTGTGCTCTACAATTCTTCTCCAATGTGTATGTATTTTTCCTCCCATCGTGAATGACATTCTTGTCAAACTGCGATGGTCTTCCCAACAGAATATGACATACATCCATGGGAATTACATCACACTTAATTTCATCTCTATATCATCCTATCTTAAATTCAACCAAGCATTGTTTAGTAACCATTACCTAGTTTCCTTTCTGCAACCATGAGACTTTGTATGGCTTCATATGTGCAGTTGTCTCCAACTCCAATTTCTCCACCATATCCATGGATACTAAGTTTCTAGTTGTCCCACTGTCAATTATCATCTTGCATACTTTGTCCTTAGTCTTGCAAGTTGTTCTGAAGAGACTATTCCTCTACATCGACCTTTCAATTTTTGCCTCTAGTTTTAAGAGAACCTTTCTCAACATCAGGGACCTCCCATCCTCTGCTCCTTATGCTTCAATATCTCTTCTCTATGCTTCCAAAATGTGAGATTCTCCTCATTATATATTTTTCTCAGGGCATTCCAAAGACATGTGTCCTGTCTTTCCACAAGCATAACATCTTACGTCTCCTCCTCCTCTTCTTCCTCTTCCTCTAGAAGAATTTCTTCCACCACTCTCTATTTCTTAGAAAATTCCTCCTCTTTTCGAGTGACTATGTGGTTTCTCAGTATCATCCTTAGGATTATGTGATTTTTCATGGGTAAATCCCTTGATTTTTCTTGGGATCGAGATTTTATCTCTCCCCCGCTAGCTTTCTTTTCTGTCCAACTTATCCTCCGCCTTCAGTGAAAAATGATAAGCATCCTCTACTGTCCTTACTAAAATCATGATAAGCTCATCCTCGATTTCATATCTCAGGCCATTTATATATATGGAAACGTTTTCTTCATCTCTCTCTCTTTGTCCAGTTCTTATGTTCAACCTCTGGAACTCCTCTATGTCCTCCTTGACTGTCATCCCTTTCTGTCTCAAGTTTTGCATCTTCCTAAATAGATTAATTTGATAGTCTTTGGGCATGAACTTAACCTTCAGTTTGACTACTATTATATCCCAAATCTTTATCTTCTTCTTGCCTTTGATTCTCCTCTCAGCCTGTAGTTCATCCCACCATAGTGTTTCATGTCCTTTTACCCTGGTGACAACATGTCTCACCCTTCTTTCCTTATAGAATTATTCATAGTGGAAATATTTGTCCATGGATATTATCCAATCCAATATCTCTTCAGCATCTAAATTTCCTTCATACATTGGGACCTCCATCTTATCTCTGCCTCTCAATCTGGAAACTGCACTTAGCAAGCATTCCTCAACAACATCCTCTCCTGTAGATTCTTAAGGAACATTCTCTCCCACTGCTTCCTCACTCTCTACATCGTTGATGTCTCCCATATTAGGTGCTCTTCTTTGTGCTACCTCCATTTCCTCTAATCTTGCATGAAGTTCTCGCATTTCCCTTTCTACAACTGGATTGGCTAAAGGTTTCTCTCCTCGTCTCCTCGACGACATTGTGTCAATTGTCTGTCACACACAGAGTACAACTTCAAGTTATTTTGTCTCCTCTCCTTTGCCTGTTGTATGCAAAAAAAAATTCAACCTATGATACCCCTTGATGGTATTAGACTATATCCTTCTCTTCTGCCCGCTATCTGCAAATAGAAACTCTCTCTGATACAACTTGATGCAGTTCCCCCTCCTCTCCTAAGGGCTGCACGACCTCCCGGTCTAGGATCGATCAAGATACTCAGTTTGATTGACTCTCCATATCTCTGCTAGAACCCAACTCCACTTACAAAGGTCCTTTCTACAAATGTGTAGGTCGTCTAAGACCCATGACTTCTCTCCCAAGCATTTTCTGAGCCTCAACACCTAGCAGACAACTGCTCCTCTTTGATAAGCCCTTTGTTCCTTTTGGACGCTGTGTGTGACCATGTGCTTGAGTGAAAGGCGCGTCGTGATTTTTAATTTTGCGACCCTCAGAGTGCTACTACCTCCGTTCACCCGATAGCCGAAATCATGATGAACCGATATCTACAGCTCAGATCTTCCATTGTTCAATGGTTGTGACCAAATCAATGTTTCTTGTATTGCGACTTCAGAGTTCCCTTGCCTTCGTTCTTCCGATACCTGAAATCATGATGACACTGGATCAATGGTCTAGGTCTCTCCTTTGATCCGACAATCACAATGACTTCAAGACCTCGCATTTCATGAAGTTGAAAGACGTGTCTCCTTTGATCCTCTCGATCCCCGAAATGTCGATATTTCACACTAGACAGTTAACAATCCATATGTCTCCTGGATCCAATGACTCAGATTAACTCATAGATTAGGGCTTCTTGAATTCTTAGCATTCCACCTTTTGAATTATTCACAATGTGAATCAACAAAATGTTGATCATTCGCCATGCATCCCTCCTGATGGACGGTTCTGATTATCTAGTGTCCATATCAAATGACTGAGATCTTTCCTCCTTGCACTTACACTATCTTTAGATTGAGAAGATATTCTAGTTGTTCAAAGGTCTTGAACCTTTTCTCCTTCGACAAGTCCAATTATTGGATCTCTTTAACACTTATGAAAGTGTTTTTCCTTCTGAGCTTGGTCTCGTGAAGGCTTAGATTTCCCGTGCACTCGATGCGTTTCAGGGATTTAGATAACTCAAATCATTGGGATTTCTTGAAGACAAATTCCTCTCGCCTTCTTGGTGTTCTCCTTTCCCAACTCATCTACGCTTAGTCGAATTTTGGATCTGTGCCCTCCTTGCACCAAATATTACGCAAGGTTCAATTTCTTGTAGATGACTATGCACTCCTTGCAAAGGGAAAGTTCTGTGTTGTCTCTTTTGAGCTTCGGAAGAGAAACATATCTCGTTAACTCACTTCTTGCATTTTGTGTGCACACCCGGCACTACTTTCCCAGAAGAGAAACAATTGAAACTTATCCTAACCTTCACAATTCCATCTACTCGAATGTGATTCATTCATTCATGAGAACACAATAACAGAGAATTGCAAGAAATGTCCACACCATGCATTGGGTCAATTTTCTTGTATTATGTTCATCAGTGAAAATGGTTACAACTATAAAATGAACATCAAAAGATGAAAAATTCTCCTTATCTCTATTCCAACCAACTACAGACTAACTAGCCTCATTTGGGCATACAAAACCTTTATTTATCTCAAAGGGTTCTTAGGGTTTCCCCCTTCCTACTTGTCTACTCTAAAACTTATCCTAACGACTATCTAGACCAGTCGCATTCCAAGTCTGTAGTGGGATCTCCCACTTCGCTTGTAATCATTCAAGTGTGCCGCCAAATTTTCATGGCCTAACTTCAAGCGTGCCTCAAAAGATTAATTTCGGTGTTGAGTTAAGGCAGACTTCAAAATATCTGTTGGAGTTGCCTATGTTGAGCTCTCATACAGATTCCTAGACATTGATGGGTCTTACTCTGCGTGAGTGACAATGATGCTCCTGCATCATTCAACCTGACCATACCCTTTATAGACCAATCTAGCTTTGTTTGTTATTACTTTCCCATTCTCATTCATTTTGTTTTTATACACTCATTTAGTTCCAATGAAATTTTTGTTTTTCTTTTATTTGAACTAGTTCCCAAGTTTGCTTTTTTTCAATTTGGTCCAATTATTTATTCATATATTTAACCCAATTATCATATTTACATTCATATTTGATTGAGTTGGGATCAATATGTGACAACAATGCTATTTCTTTTTTATACAATAGTTGTCTTCTTGTGTGCACTCCATCATTCATATCTCCAATAATCAATTCTTCAGGATGATTCTTTTGAGTCATTCTTGAGGGTGTCTTTGTGTCTCTTCTTGGTAATTATTGTATTATCTCTTCTTGAATATATTCTTTGTCTTCACTTGTATGCATACCATCATCTTCCATTTCTTTATTCTCTTCTACTTCTTCTACTTTTGTTCCAATTGTCTCATCATCATCTTCATTTTCAGTTTCAAGTATAATCTCTGGATTTTTTATTCTTAACTTTTTAGGTCATCCACCTTGACATTGCACTCTTAACAATCTCATGTGATCTAATATTGTAGAATTTGTATGCTTTCTTGTTAGAATCATATCCAAAAGAATACCTTCATCATATCTGTCATCAAATTTTCCAAGATTCTCATCAAGTCTTTTGATGTATCATTTAATTCCAAATACCTTTAAGTATTTTACTGATGGAGATCTTCCAAAACCTAGTTCATAAGGAGTCATATCACTACTAACCCTGAGATAACCTTTGTTCAATACGTATACTGTTTTGTTTACAACTTCCCTCCAATATCCATTAGACAATTTTTATTCATTGAGCATAGTCCTTCCAGTCTCTTGAACTGTTATTTACTGCTTGGTTATCTTGGTTATCTTGGTTATTTACTTCTTGGTTATTTTGGTTATCTTGGATATCTTGGTTATATTGAATTTATTTAATTCTTGGTTATCTTTACGGTTATAGTTATTAACCCTCAAATTTTTCCTTATATATGCTCTACAATTCATAGCTTTGTGTCCGAAATTAGAGATTGAAAAGAAATATCCAAATAAAATTCAAGGATACCTATTTTGATAGAACTTCTTTGGTATTGTCTTATCTTCCTTTTTGATGGTTGGAAGTGGTCCTCTGGAGTTATGATCATTTCTTGTCTTCTCTTCATTTTTCTTCTTGAATGTACTAAGGAGAGTATGTTCATAAGATTTTGAGTTAACTCGGATTTATTCTTGAGAATAGCCTATTCCATTTTTATTACCTGAATCCCTTTGTGTGTTAATAATATTATCTAATATTTTAAAGCTATTTTCATATTTTGTTTGAATGATATTTGCATCCAGTTATGTTCTCAGGTGAAATATTTCTTCCTCCATTCTTCCACAGGTTATTTGTTTTTCTTTAAGAGACTTTTCGAGACTTTCTTCGATCCTATTTGATTCTAGGATTTGGTTTTTCAGGTTTCTCATGAGTTTCTCCATATCCTTTTCTTTTTGTTCAACTACAAAAAAAATTTAGTTGTCTATTTCTTGTTTTGTATTTTCTTAACTCATCCAAGGCACTGCGAAGTTCTTATTCCACATTAAATGTTTCTTCATCTTCTGAATATTTCTCATGTTTAATGTCTTCTATATCTTTAGACTCTTCAGTACTCAGAAAAAGGACTTCATCGTCACCTCTGTCACTAGACTCCAATGAACTATTGTTTTCTTATTTTGAGTAAAATTTCCTTTTCCCTTTGTAAAACATTTTCTTGTAGTTGGGTTTTTCCTTTTTCTTGTACTGTTTGGTTTTTCTTTCTTCATATTCAGGGTCATCCCTGGGATAGGGACACTTGGCTGCAAAATGTCCAACATTGCCATAGTTAAAACATTTGAAAGGAAACTTGCCTTTGTACTTCCCTGATCCTTTTTGAATATTTTTAATGAAATTTTCTTCTTCCACATCAAATTCTTCATCATCGTTGGATTGAAGTTTCTTATTTTGATTATTTGTTTTCTTGAGTACCTTGAAGGCTGCCTCTCCTTGTGATTTATTCTCATGACCTAATATTAACTCATAGGCTGTGAGGATTCCATACAATTCATCCATGCTGAGTTTATCTACATTTTCTCGATTTTCAAGAGCGAACACTTTAGGATTGTATAGAATAGGTAGTGTTCTTAGAATTTTTTCAAATAGCTCATTGTCTGATACTTCTACTCCTAATCCTCTGATTGAATTAATAATATTATCAACTCTTTCGAAGTACTTAGAGATATTTTCCTCATCTTTCATTTTTAGGCCCTCATATTGTACTTTGAGAGTCTGGAGTTTGGGCCTTTTAACCTTGGTATCTACTGCATTAATAGTTTCCAATTTATCCCAGAGTTGTTTTTCATTATTACAGTTTAGTACATTATCAAGGATTTTCTTACTTAGTGTGTTTATGGATTTTCATGTTCCCAAAACGTTTTCCTTTCTTCTGCTTCTATGGGAATGGATTTTGGAACATCATATACCTTTTCAACTAATGTCCATACTTCCAGTCCAATGGAAATTAGATAGATTTTCATTCTAACACTCCAGAAGACATAGTCTTCACCATTAAATAGGGGGATTTTTGATGACATATTCAACCATTGATCCATTCTGATGTATATTCCTGTTCAGGTGATTTAAACCTTTTGTAAAGAGACCCACTCTGATACCAATTGAAGGATCAGATCCTATCACTGAGAAGGGGGGGGGGTGAATCAGTGACACAATTATTACATCAATTTTTCTTTTGTTAATGAAAACATAATTTTGACACAATATTTTATTGTGGAACCCAAATGGGAAAACCACAAACTCTTTTCTATTAACTGCAAAATTTTGTTTTACATGTTACATAGAAGGAAGCTTTTCTTCCTTTTTGATCAACACCAACTGATCAGGATGCACGGATACCCTTTTTCACCAGCACCAACCGGCAGGAGGCTACAACCCCATGTTTAGTTAGCTACAATTGACAAGGAAGAACCAACTCCCTCTACAAGAACCAACCTATCCTTGCACCATCCAACCACCCTTATTTTTTGAATCTCGAAAACTTATGTGTCATACACTGTATTGCATAATTGATTTGTCTCCCTCTGTTCTTGATCTTCAATAAGACATTGAATGGAACCTTTAGAACTAATAGTTATTCATCTTGAACTCTACTTTTGTTTTGAGACACTATCTTCTTAACACACTTTATTGTTTATATATTCTTAAAAATGGCGTGAGAGTGATACACTGTGTCCCTTTGTTTGGACCATCACACCTCTTTGTTTAACTTAACCATAATCATTGTTTTTATCGTTTTTACAGTGAAGGATTTTAATAAATTGATAACAATTATAGATCAATTTCACCCTTTTAACTCGATCCTTAATCTCTTCAAATATTTGCAGAAACTGAGTTCTGCAGAGGTGCTTCCTTCAAACCATTTTCATATGACCAATAACCCAAAACTATGGGCTTATCAACTTTAGTGACGTATTACCTTTTGCTTCTATATCTCTTATTCCATATGACCAATGACTGTGACCAGATGCTAGGCCAAACAAGCACTTGAGCGCTTTATTCGAATCAATTGTGACGATTTAATCTCCCGATGAGATGGACGAACGTCGAGACTTTGGGACTTCTCCCTTCGGAACTTCAGGAATTGCAATATGTCAAATCTCCAGGAGTGGATTTCAACGAATAGATCGGATGGTTCATGTTTACTTCATGGAACTAGATCAATGGTCAGATTTGATCCTTACATATATCATTTTACTGCTTTAATCTGATGGTTGGGACTTAATCAAGAATTTATATGGATTTCCACCATTTATATGGACGACCATGATCAAATCATGAATTCACACATCGCGAGTTCGAACAGTTATGTTCTTTGACTTTCTCGCTCCACGATTCAATGAAACATTGAGCGCTCACAACGCGTCCTTATCGATGGACGATCCCAATGATTTCAGAAATTCTCTCGTGCACTCTCCTTTGGATCCAATGGTTGTTGGTCCATGCATCAGATCTGATGGCTTAGATCTATTCTCCTCTTGCACGCTCTTCACATTGTCTGGACATGGATTTCGACGATCTATATATTCTCCTCTACTTGATCCAATGATTGGGATCTTATCGTGATTTTGCATTTTATGAGTTCTCAAAAACCTTCTCATTGACTCCTCTAAGTCACGAGTCAGTGAAATGTTGAGCTATTGCCACGCATCGTTTCTGATGGATAGTTGAGAGTTCATGACTTTGCAAATCCCACTCTCCTGTGCAACTCCAAAGGGTTAAAGCTTGTGCATGTTGCTCTAGATCCAATGACGGTTGATCCATGTGCCCAGACCTGACGACTAAGATCTGATCTCCTCCTATTCTCATTCCTCCTCTATCTGGACGTGGATCTAATGGTATATACTCCTCGCTACAACCGATCAGACAGTTTTTGTTAATCCTCCTCCTGAGCTTGGAATTCTCTTTGATTTAGAAGATTTTTTCCATGTTCAAAAGGTATTAGCCTTTGAACTTCCTTCCTGCAAACCTGAATCTTGATTTCTCTTTCATGTCTGAAGGAATTATATCTTCTGAGCTTATAGACTTAGAATAAGTCTGTCTCATGATCTCTCCTTATGTTATCCCTTCTGAGCTTGATATCCTCAAAGATTGTGATCCCTCACGCATACCTTGCATTCTAGGGATTTCGTCAAACTTAGAATCTCAAAGAATTTCTTGAACAATAAATAATTCTCACCCTCCTAGCGTTCTTCTGCTCGATGCACTCCTTACAGATATTTTCCTCACAGAGTATTCAATAACTATGTCTCTCTCTCGAAATCGACATGGATTTATTTTGTACACACTTTCACCAGCTCAATGCCCACCTGGTAGAGCTCTACAAAGTCCTCAACAACTTTGGTTATCTCTTAACTCAATACAGATATCTTCATGTGTACTCCTTACACTTTTGTTCATGAAGGTTTAATGATATCCCTCTTGATCTTTATCTTGAGGTTAGACCTCTGTCAATGCACTCTTTGCGGACTATGTGCACTTCTTGCACTCGTAAAGTCAAAGACAATAAACAATTGAAAATTGGGAAATACTTCACCAATTACGCATTCAAAACATGTAAAACATAAATAAACACACAATATGCATGAAAAATTGCTTTTCTATTATCTATGTTTTTCTATACAAATGATTTACAAAAAATGGACTGTAAAAAGTATCATATATCTCTATCTCTCTCTCTCTCTCTCAAAACTATTCTACCTCTAAGGTCTCTCTCCCTAGACCTCTCTATCCTTCTTTGCCTTCTTGGCCCTATCTTCCCTATGAAATCTGATACAATATCTCCTTACAAAAGAGGGGCCTTTTGAGCTTGTCCTCTCTCACCTAACCTCATCAACTACATTGAGGTCTCATTAAAGTTTACCCAGACCTAAATACGATCTGGACCTGCTACAAGAAACTTGTTATCACATTAATTTGGTCCGGGGGTGTTTTCCAAAGGAATGAACCCCTTTGGCAGAAAAAAGGCAAGGAATGGGTTAAAACCCCACTTATCCTAAGTTTCGTATGCACAGTTGCATCATGCTAAGCGGTGTATAGATCTAGGCAATTGAGATCCATACGCCAAGATATACGACACATGATCCATATCAGACCCCCCGGATGTTCTGCCTTTGATAGGGGGGGTCCAAGTTGGTGGCTTTAAATTGTGGGTCACCCACTAACATGTCGCCCCCTCCTTAACTCAGATTTCCCCTGCCTAAAACCTATTACCGCTGCCTACCCACTCCGAGTAGACTGCTTACCACCACCTCTTACCACTCCCACCTCCTATTGACATATGTCTCCGACTCCATCTCTCACCTCTACCCATCACATCGCTCGCTATCCCTCCTCATCTCATTATGGTACACCTGTCCTCCACTCACCGTCGGACCATGTCCCCTTATCACTCCCACCTATCACCTCCTGCCAGGTGTTCTACCGCTCACCTCCTCCTAAGAAGATGCTCCCCATATCATATTCTTCCACGGCCTTTCCTATGCCCCTCACATCATAACCCCATTTCACTTCATCATTGTCCAATCCCAACACCACACCCATGTTTTTTGCCACTCGTACTTTCCTGGTCACCTTCCATCTACCATGTTTGTCTACGTGGGCACCTCTCATCTAACGTCCGCCATTTGGGTCCCCTTGTAGTAGTTCAATGAAGCAGTCGATAACCAAGGGAAGGTCGCCACATCCTACAAATTCAGATATGACTTGAGCCTCCCCGATCCCGAGGAAGCAATTATTAAAGTAGTTGGTGGTGGTTGGACATTGTTTTCACCATTAATGGAAAGTCCAGAAAGGGACTGTCAGCTGGTCAAATCACTTGCAGGGTCATTATGGAATGTGATTGCATCTACCTAAACTTCACGACTAGCCATAAGATTGCATGCACAGTCGGATAGTAGGCATGCAGACATAACGCCTTTAATGTAATATTTAGAACTTGTTGTTGTGAGTCGGTTTTGAGTATTTAGGAGTCATTCTCAATTATAGTTAGTGTCGATGGTAGATTTATGGTCCTGATTGTAATGTTTTAATGAGGCCTCTGGTTCTCTGGTTATGAATGTTATTTGAGACTTCCTGTTTAATGGTAGCAAGCTCCTCCTTTCATTTCTTTGATTCTGAATCTGAAATCTCGTGCATGGATGATCCAGTCGAGTGTTGTGACTGTAGTATAGTGCAGGTTTTACTATATTTGTTTTTGAAACATTTTCAAGTTTCTTGCAGTTTTTGGATCCAGGAGGATCTTGTATGTGAGACTCTTCCTCCACAGGCTGTTGGAAGACCGGATGTCCAGAGAAGACTTTCACGTTTTCTTCATGTTCCTTCTGCCTACTCATCACTATACAAACTTACTATCTTAAGTTATATCAATACCTCACTTATCTGTGACTTCCCAACCCATTTTTCCGAGTTAAAGCGATATAATCTTGAGACTGCATCCATTAGACCACCCTTTAAACTATTCATTGTGACATACAAACTAATGGGCCTTGGGCTTACCTCTACTCCAATCCAGATGTGACTTCCAATGCTAACAAAACTCTTTAATTGAAATCCAACCACTATATGTACAAAGGCATGGCTTGGAATTAAAATCCTTACAACGCAAATCCTCGTGGGATGTGATTTAAAATTTAAAAATGTGAGAGGTTCAATGCCCCTCTTTCTCCTGAAATGCATGCTGATGTGCTGGAATGTTGGTGCACTGCTGAGGTGGAGTGATGCTCCTGCATCATTGAACAACAATTTAGGTTTAATGATATGTATTCTATGGTGTATATATTGCATTGAGATCCCTCATTCTAGAATAATACCTTGGATATTTCCGCTTATCTATCTCATGGATTTCTATATGATAAAACCACTCAAGTATCCTTCCTAGTATAGTTCTAAAAATTAAACAAAAAAATCCAATCATGCACACTATTTGGATAATATCTAATTGATCCAACAATTGGAAATGTGGCAATGTACAAATCAAGGTCATCCAATCACATGTTGAAAAGTGGCAGATAATTGGTCTAGTTATATTATGACATGTCGAACTAGAGAGCTAATGAGAGGTTTCTATGTGTAAACCCCTCATTGGCCAATAATGGTTAATGTGATGTAAAATTTATGGAGTCTACGGATTTCATTGCATGACCTCCCTAGCCTGTATGCTTTGACATATCCCACTTTACCAATGTGTCATTACATTATAACTTGATAAGTATATGGTTTGATATATGTTTAAGTTTAAAAAAATCTTCGTATTGGTGGTGAAAGAGATAACGGCCCAAGCCCTTGACCTTTTTCCCTTGATCATGTTACATTCCATATAACCAACACATACCGTATAGGGGGTTCACCATATATATTGGCACGAGGGTTGTTTTAACCACATGATATATTGTTTTAACAATACAATATTTATATATATTCGTTCCCATTATATCCGTGGAGTTATATGTTATATATAACATATAAGTTATATCTTATAACAAAAACCTATCCATACCACCGAAAATCATGCAGAGATTTCAAAACTATATTATTATGAATAGTAATATTCCGACAAAATCCACGATGTATATGGAGGTTGGTGGGAATGGAACCCATGACCTACCATATATTTACAATAGTTTTAAACCAACTTGCCTATGGTTTGGGTTTGGTTACAAAAAAAAACAAATTGTAATTAATTCCTTCCAACAATTTTGGGAATTTGGTTAAGAGGAGAACCTATTTAATGGTGCACTCCCAAAGACAACAAACACACATTCCGAGGATTTGTATACACATTTCTATGTGCGGTTTTCCCTCACAATTCATGATGAGCGTACATGGCATATGAGGCTACATCGTAAATCATACTGGGGTCACCTTGACAAAATTTCAAGTGTTTTATATCAATTTCACACGATTGGTTTCCAAGAATTCAATGGTGCACTCTGTTTCTGCATTTGAGCATCAAATTTTCGGAGTATGTTCAAATTTGTGTTTTTGTAAGCCTATATTGTACTGTAATTTGTAATTTTGAGATGATGAAGAACAATCATGCTATTTAAAGCGACTTTGAAGATGCAATGATCTGTGTCAATTAAATGTGTATTTGAGTTCTTTTATTTTCTATTGTATTATCTCATTTACATTTCAAATTATTCATTAATATTAATGAAGTTTAATGATAAGTAAGACATTTACATGATATTTTGTAAATATTCAAGCAATCTTCATTTATATTCTTGAATCTGGTCGGATGCTTAGTATCTTCATATGAACTAATTGGAATATAAGGATTCTTTGGGATGAATTAGTATCATAGTTTGTTGATATTTAAGAATCAAGTTAGTATCATAACTCATTTAGTATTTTTATATCAAGAGACGGTATAGAGAGAGAGGGAAATGGAAAATTGGGGGGGTGGGGGTATGAGAAATAGATAGGGAGAGAGAGGTCAGATATAGAGAGGAATATAGAGGGAGGTAGGGAGAGGGGGAGAGATAAAAAGAGAGAGAGAGATGGAGGGAGACATAAAGAGAAAGAGATATTTATTTTCAATAGGAACACACATGTTTTCTTGTTCCTAATAATATAAAAACACTTTAGGAACATGAATTCTCTTTACGAATGTGTGTGCATTCGTAAAGCGCATGCACATTATTTTGAATTCATTTTTTTTTAGCAGGATTGAAAAATTTAGTGTACATGTATGCTGACTTAGTTTCCTTGAATTTAGGTTCGGGATGACAAACCTAGTAGTTTGGTCTGCAAATTGCTACAAACCTCCATTTTGTGAATACCTATATATATCTAGGTTTTAGATTTTTTTTTTTTGGCTACATAATTCAATTATTGATGAAATTACAACATAGATAGAGGCACCTATGCAGATTCAATATGCGTATATATATATATATATATATATTTCTAGTTTGTCTGTGACATGCGAGACTAGCCTGTGGCTAAGAAACTGCGACTCAAGGGCATCTAAGCCATCAAAATCACCCAGGGATTGCACCTGGCCTGAGACACACCAACCCTTAACATGGATGGATTTTTTATCCCCGCTTGTTTTGAACCGGTGACTTTAACATCACGAAGTGCCTGAACAGTACACTTTGTCACTGGATTTCCTACACCTCGTGGACATATATATATAAGTTATGATTACTTACTATTTTTAATATATTTTTTTCTTCACATATATCAAAATACTAGAATACATACCTTTTATTTCTTCTATAAAGTTTTGTCGGCTTAACCATGTCTAATATGAGTGATATTTTGCAATAGAGGAGACAAATATCTACGATGTAAAAAAATAAGAAATTATTTTGGTCATGCTAAGACCCTCTTATCCTACTTGAACAAAAGGTGTTATAATTTCAATCATATATTGACTTTCATAATTTAAAAAAACAGTAAAATTAATATTATCAATTTCCTAAAAATACACATCAATAGAAGATCAGGTTCTCTACAATTACACAATATTTTGGAATGAAATTCCATTATTAAGGTACTCAATGCTTACACGAACAAAGACATATAACTTATAGGGAGAGAGAGGTCAGATAGAGAGAAGAATATAGAGGGAGGTAGGGAGAGGGGAAGAGATAAAAAGAGATAGAGATGGAGGGAGACATAAAGAGAGAGAGAGATTTATTTTCAATAGGAATGCACATGTGTTCTTATTCCTAATAATGTACACACGTTTTAAGAACATGAATTCTCTTTACGAATGCATGTGCATTTGTAAAGTGCATCTGTGTTCTTTTGAATTCAATTTTTTTTAGCAGGATTGACAAAATTAGCATTCATGTATGTTGACTTGGTTTCCTTGAATTTAGGTTCGGGATGACAAACCTAGTGGTTTGGTCTGCAATTTTCTACAAACCTCCTTTCAGTTATTGATGAAACTACAAAATAGATAGAGTCACCTATGAAGATTCAATTTGTGTGTGTGTATATATATATATATTGCAGACTAGAAACCTCCTTTCAATTATTGATGAAACTACAAAATAGATAGAGTCACCTATGAAGA
>ML776584.1:1761732-1788981 GCA_009831015.1 Picea engelmannii
TTTGTTTTAAAATATATATATATATATATATATATATATATATATATATATATATATATATATATATATATATATATATATATATATATACTTACACACTTAACCTATTTTAATATTACCACTGTTTGTTTGCATGATAGTTAGTTTTAATTCAGAATTCCCCTTAACATAAGGCCAGTGAGTGCAGGTGAAATCTGGTAGACCCCTGGCATGCGCTGTGCTAAATGAATATTCATGATAAGACTGGAAAGAGTTAATTTTTGTTATTATATCACCTCATTTGTTTTACTGAAATATTTTGGCCTTGATTTTCATACTCCTCTGAATAAGAGATTTACGATTTGTTATTTTGTTACTGCCATGATAGTCAGTTTTAATTCAGAATTCCCCTTAACATCAGGCCAATGAGGGCAGGTGAAATCTTCTAGATCCCTGGCATGGGCTGTGCTAAATGAATATTCATTATAAGACTAGAAAGAGTTAAATTTTGTAATTATATCACCTCATTTGTTTACTAAAATATTTTGGTCTTGATTTTCGTTTACTGCATTTTTCTTTTATGCCTATAATTTTCCTGCCAGTTTTTTTTACATGTTGGTTTTATCCGTTCCTGACCCATCTTGACTTAATTATCTGATTCCCAACTCCCTTTAGTTTACAAAGGTTTTTAAAATTCTTCTGTGTAACATTGTCTAATTACCAGTACTGCATTGGCATGGGTGATGTCTTATTTATGTTACACTAGATGTATACCTGAATCGTAAGTTAAATATGAAGGGCCTTTTATTCATATAACCCAAGATGTGTCTAGGCACATTTCCTGAAATGAGTTAGTGTGAAGTAATTTCTATCGAGATGGCCCAGAGGTGTTCCAACATTCAGGTAAAGGGTTAGCTCACTCTATGTTTTAACTTTTCTAACTCGTCTACATCCCAGGTAGATGTGTCACTTCTGTGATTAACATTAATAAACCAAATTGAAAAAAATTGAAGTCTATATTTTCTATTTGCTATCTTCCAGTTTGGAAAATTATGAAGCCACTCACTAACCATTAACTCAATAGAACCATAACTAAAACTGAGTTATTTGGCATAGCTTATGAAATGAAGATAAGGAGCTTATTTGGAACAACTCATTTTCAACTAAGGTTGTTACAGCTGCTCACAACAATGCTATGAGATTTGTAATGAAATTTAATATCCAAATCCTCGCCAATAAGTCAAAGGAATTTTAATGAACATCTTGAAACACATCGTAACTATTTTAAGGGGGTTGGCCGACATTTGGATCCAGGTGCTACTATTGGGATTCGTGTGCCCAGGTGCCTACACTTGCGGCTTTCAAGGGGGCCTACTATTGGCTACCAAATACTATTGTAACCATACCTAGTGCATGTCTCTCCAGCTGCTCAACAAAAATGCTTTGCTAATCTCATTTCTCATAATGAATTTTAATTTCCCAAATCCTTAACAAATAAATCGAAAGAATTTTAATTAACATTTCGAAAAACATCATAAATAAGATATAATGCATTAAATATTATTTTCAGTGTCAACAATCTAGAACATCCAAAACAATTGACCTGAACCTATTCATATTACAAACCTCCAAATCACTGACAGTTGCAGGATAGTCCCCCAATGCAAGATTGAACCGACGGTCCTGTGATCCTCCTCTAGAAGAAGAAGAAGGCAGAGACAACGACTTTGCAGATGATTCTCCTTTCACAGGTATCCTCAATTGCAGGATAATTTGAATGATTTTGATGAAAAAAATCATGAATAATCTGCTCATATTTGGATTGCATATCCTTCTGTGTGGGCGTTTCCATACTAAAGAATTTACATAGAGGAATTTTTTTCTTTTGTACAGCTCCTTTTGAGTGGCTTCAACATTAGATCGTTCGTCCTTCCTTCTGTTTCTTTTTTCTTCCTTTCGCTTTTCCTTTAGCTTTACACTAAGAATGAGGATGGTGAGTGGCGGTGATAATATGTTCAGTGGCAGCCATGTTCCATCGAAAATCTCTCATATTATGTGGAGAAGGTTTCACTTCAGCGGTTCCATTGATTGTTGATGAGATGCAAGAAAAGAGATGAGGATGCATTCATCCATAGCAGAAGCAGAATTTGCGAAATTCACAAATTGGCCTCTCTAGGTTGTGAGAAATTCTCCAATTTTGGAAGAGATGGGGATTTAACTTTTCACTTAGAACAACCAAACGCCCCACCTCGTCTCTGACTACAAGGAAATTTACAGCAGCATAAAAGAAACTGAAACTGGATCTGACAAAACAAATCATTTAAGAAAAGGCTTGACCAGATGTACCCAACGAGAAAACAAAACAACGCACAAGCCATCGCCCAAGCACCAGCGCTCAGAACTGAGCATGGAGCCTGCCGAGAGGGAGAGAGCATAATGGAGAGGCTACATAGCTGGTGTAAGGTTTTAGGGGAAGAGAGCTTGAGAGAGAGTACGTGTAGGGTTAGGTTTAGGTTAGGTGGGTGTTGGAGGAACGAGAGCGGGGCACGTGGGCTTCATGCATGCCCGCCCTTTATTAGCATTGGTTGCATTTAAATTATTTATTCAAATTTATATATGTTTTTTTTATTTTAGTTATTTTATTTATTACTCTTTTTTTTGTATTTTCATTTTATTATTTATTATCATGAATTACAGATTATTTGTTTATTCTAAATAAATAATGATAAATTAATATATTAAATAAATTAATGATAATAATGATAATAAATTAATATATTAAATGAATAAATAAATAAAATCTAAATGTTTTCGAGTCTATGGGTTTAGAACCCACAACCACCCACCGCCTAAGCCTTAAGAAACAAACAAACACCAATGCACCATACATGAGTCCTTACAAATAAATTTTTATACTTAATAGATTAATGGTAAGACTATAGGATTAGAGTGGTGTTATTATTAGGAAGATATAGTATGAAGGTTAAGACTAACTGGCTTATTACCTGACCTGGTGATCTGGAGCCAATTAACCAAGTTGAATCATAACTAGTGAATGCACCGGAAATCAAAGCAAAGGCTTATTTAGTGCTAGTAATATTCGTATCCCGAAGTATAAACTCCGACTGTCCAAGCATCAGGCTCATGAGACCATACACATAACTCATCGAGCGAAGCACCAAGTCCCTCCACTCCATTCCACTAGTCAAGTCAACGCTAAATCTCAAGGTAACATTCGACAACGCCAACACTGCGCGCCAAGGAAAATCTCATGAGTCAAGCATCGAAGGATATTTAGTTATAAGCAAAAAGTTAAAAGGTCTTAGACTAGGACAAGTGGGAAGAAGGCAACATATGCACTAGGAGAGTAAGCATAGGAAGTGGTGAGTATGGTGCAAGGCTAGCGTAGCTACAGGGTAAGGGAACCAATAGATTTTTTTCATAGGGGCGAAGAAATCAAGCTTAGACGCTTAATCCTAACCCTAACCTAGCCAATCCCCTAAAGGAGTAATGTTTGTTTATAGAAAAGTAAAGAAAACTTATGCCTAACCCTGTTTCTAGTTTGAGTAGAACCAATTTGAAACGTCCTGGAACTCACCCTGACAACTTTGGGTGATGCGGGTTAAATCATACAGGATGGTCAAGACTCGTGGGAGTCGAGGCAGGGGAGAATCGTCGCAAGTGCCACCAACACCACCAATGCCACCACCACCAGCGCCCGAACTAGCTCTCATACTGCGCTCGCTGGAAGCCATTAATGAGACTTTAAAAGGGCGACAACTAGCAGGGACTGAAGTGGAACCCCCATCGTCTAGAATGGGTAATCTAGAAGCGTCAAGGGATTTGGGGAGAGGAACTCCACCCGAAGACATCACGTGAGAATTGCAGAAGATCAAACTTCCGGAGTTTGCTGGGGGTCATGCCAGTGAACGTGCGGAAGCATGGTTGGAAGGCATGACAAGGTGTTTCTCCTTAAGGGCCTATGCATCCAACTCAAAGGCAGAGATCGCCATTTTTCAGTTAAGAGACAGTGCCTTGAATTGGTGGGGCAACCTGGAAAGACAACTGCACCTTACCCCAGACATAGTATCTTGGGAACTTTTCAACGAGAGGTTCCGAAGGAAATATCTACCAGCATACTACGAGAAACAACAAGTAGGGGCATTTCATGCCTTAGTACAAGGAAACAGAATGGTAGAAGAATATGAGATCAGATTTATGGAACTGGTCAAATATGTTTCGTATATGGATAATGACCAACGACAGGCAGAGCACTTCATATATGGATTGAACCCTAAGATAAGAGCTATGGTGCAGATGTGGAAGCCGTCTTCAGTAGCGGAGGCAGTGGAAAATGCACATTATGCGGAAGAACACATGAAATTAACTGGGGGTACAAGACTGACATTTCTGCATCACCCTGGATTTGTAGGAAAGGCCCCGAGGACATTTCCTAGGGGAGGGAGCTCAAGGCCATTGCCATATGGTAACAGAGTCATGCCAAGGACAATAGTTGCAGGGATTTCAATGGCAGCGAATGCAACATCTCGTTCATCACCAACGATGCAGACAGGTCCACAACTATCTTAGGGAACAGTGAGTAGGGGCAGGGGTTCCAGGGGAAGGAACTCATTTCAGAGGTAGTCACATAACAATGCACAGGTTCAATCTCGTGTTACCTGTTGGGGGTGCAGAGGACCCCATTACCAGCGTGACTTCCCAGAGTTATAATCAGGGTTCGTGCATAGAGAAGGAAAGGCACCGATGGGGAGAGCAAGTAGCAACCACCAGATTTACGCAACGGTTAATAATCGCCAGGCTGAACTTCAATCCGTGGTGGTGGAGTCATCAGGTACGCTAAATCATATCAATGTCAAGATTTTGTTTGATTCTAGTGCGACGGATAGTTTCATTTCACCATTTGCATTAGAAAAGAGTGGGTTGGCAGCCTACGAGCACGATGACTTTAAACAATTCGATATGGCTTCAGGGGAAAAACAAGTGGTAGGACCTAGTGTTGATAATTGTATAGTAGACCTGGGAGTGTTTACTACCAAGTTGAAGGTATACGTCACTGTTCTCGGGGCATATGACCTAATCATTGGAATGGATTGGTTAGTGGCTCACCGAGCTTTGGTAGATTGTTTTGCAAAGAGGGTGCTTTGTGTCAACGATGAAGGAAGACCAGTAGAGATCCAGGGTGTACAGAGAAAAGTGTCATTATGCTTTATATCAACTATGAAGGTTAAGTGATGCTTGAGACAAGGGTGTCGATTGTATGTAGTGGAAGAAGTGAATGAAAGGAAGGGACCCTCATTGGATCAGTACCCAGTATTATCAGAATTTTAGGATGTTTTTCCGAATGAGTTACCAAGGTTACATCTTGAGAGGGAGATTGATTTTACTATTGATCTAAAACCTGGTGCATAACCAATCTCCAAGACTCTGTATCGGATGACAGCACCAAAAATTTGTGAATTGCAAATGCAGTTGAAAGAGTTACTGGACTTAGGGCTAATAAGGCCCAGTGTTTCACCCTGGGGCGCACCAGTAATTTTTGTAAAGAAGAAGGATGGATCCTTACGACTGTGTATAGACTACAGGGACTTTAATCGTGCTACAGTGAAAAATAGGTACCTAATGCCACGAATATATGACCTCTTCGATCAGATGAAAGGAGCAACGGTATTCTCCAAGATTGATTTGCAATCAGGGTATCATCAGCTAAGGATTAAGGAAGGTGATATCCCAAAAAATTCCTTTCGAACTCGGTTTGGACATTACGAGTTTGTTGTAGTACCTTTCGGATTGACCAATGCACCAACAGTATTCATGAGCCTCATGAACGGTGTATTCTGGAAGTACTTAGACCGTTTTGTACAAGTCTTTTTAGATGACATCCTCATCTATTCCAAGAATGAAAGAGAACATGAGGAACACTTGCGAATAGTGTTTTCTTGCCTTAGAGAGAACAAATTGTATGGGAAGCTGTTGAAGTGTTCCTTCTTCCAAAAAGAGATCCACTATTTAGGTCATATCATTTCTGGCGAAGGAATCTCTGTGGACCCAGAAAAGGTAAAGGCCATTATGGAGTGGCCAGTGCCGAAAAATTCCCATGAGGTGAGAAGCTTCATGGGGCTAGCGGGTTATTACCAGAGATTTGTAGAAGGGTTCTCAAAAATAGCAAAACCCATCACCACCTTGTAGCACAAAGGGGTCAGGTATGAATGGACAAAAGAGTGTGATAGTGCATTCATTGAGATTAAGAGGTTACTAACTAGTGCGCCAATTCTACGAGTGTCAGATATGGAAAAGGACTTCATAGTCTGCACAGATGCCTCAAAGCAAGGGTTGGGGGCCATGCTAATGCAAGATGGAGTAGTGATAGCCTATGCATCAAGGGAGTTGAAGAAACATGAGGAGCTATACACGACTCATGATTTAGAGTTGGCAGCTGTAATGCAAGCTCTGAAAATTTGGAGGCACTATCTTGTGGGGTGAAACTTTGAGCTCAAAACGAATGATCAAAGTTTAAAAAATCTCTTCACTCAAAAGAGATCTGAATGCCAGGCAAAGGTGATGGAGTGAGTTTATGAGTGAGTATGATTTTGGTATTTCGTACATCAAGGGAAAGGAAAATGTGGTCGCAGATGCCTTGAGTAGGAGACCACATATCTTCTCTTTGGTAACCTTAAAGGTCAATCTGAGGGAACATGTGTTGACACAACTCCCAGGAGACAATTCGTATTTAAAGGTTACTTCAAACCTCCAGAGCGGGAGGCAGTTAGATCCAAAGTATGAAGGATATAGTTGGAAATAGATGGACTGTTAAGATATCGAGGAAGGATGTACATCCCTGAGAATGGGGATATTCGAAGCATCATACTGAAGGAAGCCCATAGAGAACTTTATTGTGCACATCTGGGTGTGAAGAAGATGTATGTAGATATGAGGAAGCTCTTCTTTTGTGTAGGCATGAAGCACGATGTAGTCCATTTCATCGCCAAATGCCTAGAGTTTCAACAAGTGAAAGCCGACCACCATCACCCGACAGGCCTCTTACAACGACATGATGTTCCTATGTCCAAATGGGAAGTCATCTCTATGGATTTTGTTGTGGGGTTGCCGCTCACATCCCATAGACACAATGGCATTCTTGGGATAGTGTATAAGTTAACCAAGAGTGCTGATTTTATTCCAGTTAGAGACACTTACGATGTCATTGATGTGGCACATGTTTTTGTAAGCGAGGTTATCCGTTTGCATGGGATACCTAAGAAGATCATTTCAGAGAGGGACTCCAGATTCACTTCTAGGTTTTGGACAAGTTTACAGTCAGCGTTGGGGACTCAATTGAACTTGAGCACAACTTATCATCCTGTAACAGATGGGAAAACTAAGAGAGTAAATCAAGTCATGGAAGACATGCTTAGGATGTATGTAATGGATAATCAAACCCAGTGGGAGAAGTACCTACCTTTGGTAGAGTTTTCCTACAATAACAATTCACATAGCTCCATCGGAATGCCACCCTACGAAGCTTTGTGTGGGAGGCCATGCAGAACACCATTGAGTTGGGATAGACTAGAAGACCGAGTAACAGTTGGGCCAGAATTGATTCAAGAGATGGAAGAACAGGTGATTCAGATTAGGCAGAGACTAAAGGAAGCACAGGATAGGCAAAAAAGCTATGCGGATGCACACAGGACCGACCGAAGTTATGAAGTGGGAGACCAAGTTTTCATTTGCATCAGGCCTAATAAGAGTACCATACAGTTCGGGAAGGGGACAAAGTTTTCACCTCGATTTATAGGACCATTTAGGATCTAAGAGAAAATTGTACCCATTTCATATTGTCTCGTACTCCCACCCCACTTGCATAAAACTCATAATGTATTTCATGTATCTGTTTTATGTCATTATGTTACTGATGAATCACATAAACTAAATTAGAAGGAATTGTAGGTATCGGATGTGGGAACCCTCACGGTAGAACCGTTATGCATATTGGACCGTAGAGTCTGACAGCTCAGGAATCGTCTAGTAGACCAAGTTAAGGTCCAGTGGGACAAGTATAGTCTAGGATCTGCTATTTGAGAAGACGCCAAGACGTTGCGGCGAGACTATCCCTCACTTTTTTGACCACCTCAAGAACATGTTTCTCGAAGGTTGGGTGTATGTAACACCACCTTTTGACTTAGACAACCAGGATTACCTGAGGCCTATATACTTTATTTTCTAGTCACAATGAAACTATTAAGTGATACACCTAAATTTTAAATGTATGAACTTTTATGAATGATTAAATGTTATTGATTATGATGTATGTACTGCGATCTATTATGTGAATGTAAATTTTACGAATGTTTAAATGTTATTCATGATGATATATATGGTGCGACGTATTGTGAGAATGTGAATTTAATGAATGTTTAAATGCTATTAGGATGATGTTGGATATGATGCAATCTATTTGGGGTAAATGATAATCTTATGAATGGGTGTCGAAATTGAATTATGGGATATTATGAGATCTATTTCTAACTGGAAAAATCTGATGTTAAATTATCGGTACAGGGATACCAAATTAAAATGACGATAGTATGCAATTACATGATGATAATGCATAGAAATGTATGAGTTTGTGTTACAGACTAATATGGAGGTTAAGGGCTACGAAATAGCCAAGGGATAATGATGATGAAAGTGGAAATTAGGACCACTAACCATGAAACATTATGGTATGAGTATTGTATGTGAAATTTATATTGGTTTGGATGCATTGCTATGATATGTGGACTAGTGCATGATTTCGGGTGATGACACTGCCCAAAACCAAATAAACGATGACAACACCCCCAACAACACAGTGCCACTGTGTATTCCATTGTAGGGTGTGACCCTAGTCCTATTAGGAGGAGTGGAGGCATTTCCCACCGTGTATCCTCCATTGTACGGTGTGGACCCTAGTCCTATTAGGAGGGGTGGAGGCATTTCCCACCGTGTATCCTCCAAAACCTGAAGTCATGGGAGGACGGTGTTAGTTCATGCTCCCCAAGACGCGTGATGATGACTGTCAGATGCCTGCTAGGGAAGCTTGGTTGAGATAGCGACACTTTCGCTTGCGGGTTCTATTTGGAGTTAGGTCAATATAGTTGATGCTCCAAGATAGTCTAGCAGAGGAAAGATAGGAATGGAGATGGAAGTAGGTTAGGGAGGAAGGATGAGTAGTAATAGTTGAGAAGGTATGGAGATCTGTCTTGTGGTGGAATTTAATGTTTTCCCTTCAAAAAAAAAAAAGAAATATGTATATATGAATATTCATAATTACGTAACAAAAACCACAGTTGTCTAAATAAAAAAATTGTTGAACTGGATAATAGTAATTAAAGGATTTCTCAAACAATTGATTGGTTTGTTGTCTTTTATAGAAGACTAGTCTTGCTGACTGGATAAGATGCATACATAAATTACTAAAGGATGATAGTTTTGATTATTAGTACATGCACGAGACTTGTATGTACTAGATACACATGCATTTCTTGTACATATACACTAGTATGTATGGGTTTTCTTGATTTACTGATAATGTCGGTTAATTGTTATGAATATATGAACCATGTTTCTTTTCCTTTGTACCATAAGACACCTTAACTTTGGGACGAAGTTTTCTGAAGAGTGGATGTATGTAACAACCCTAGTAGAATATATACTTAGGGATTATTAAGTAAAAGATTTATTAGGTAATTAATTTTTCCTAACATGTTAATAACTAAACAAAGATTGGTCGATTGATATTAATTAAGTATTTATTAATTAATTAAAGGTTATGATTTTGATTAATTAATTAACTACCTATTATATTCAATAACATGGGTATTAAATTTAAAAGGGATAATAAGTTATATTGTTTAAATTAAAAAGGTTACGTACACGGAAAGGGATAAGATATTAATTAAAAGGGATAAGTTATTAATTATAAGGGGACAAGGTAATAAATGGGTAGGTAAGGAAGTAAATGAAAGAGGTGGTGAAGGAAGGATATGGAGGGGGAGGAGGTTTACGAAGGGAGATTACCATTCTACTGGAATTTTTTTGGGGGGAGGTCTCTCTTGGATTACACAGAGGAGAGTTGAGTTCTGTAGTCAGATTAGATCAGTACAGGCACCAGTTTGCTAAGGGTTTTGGGTATGGGGGCCAGGATATCCATATGATATCCTAGAGCTAGGTAGTTGTCCTAGTTGGTAGGGTGGAACAAGGTTTGGGCAGTGTTTGATCCAGTTCAACAACAAACAACCAGATCGACGGAGGAATTAGCATCAGACCAAGGTAATTTAAATTTACGTATTTGTTTTATGAAATTTAAGGAATATGATGTGTTATGAGGCTCTCCGTAAGCTATTATGTATAACTCAATAAATTTATATGTTCTGGTGATTAATGTGTCTTCTTTGTTGAAACTGAGAGACCTTTGAAAATTCATTCACAAACATAGGGAAGCAATTCCCATTGTCTCTCTTGACCAAGATAAATTCATAGCAATCATAGACTTGGTCAATGAGTCTGCTATGTTTTCCAACGTGTCTAATTTCTCTAGAATAACCTTGTTGATTTTCACCATGTCTCTCAAGAAATGGTATTGTACATGGATGTTCTTATTCTTCGAATGATAAGTTGGGTTCTTTTCCATAAATATTTATCTTTCACTATCACAACTTATCTTCAAATCTCTTTTCTCAAACCTTATTCCTGAACACAACCTTTGCAACCATACTTCTTCTTTGATTCCACGAGTGGCTGCCATGTATCTAGCTTCTGTTGTTGAAAAGGCTACAACCACTTGTCTCTTACTCATCGAGATGATTTCCACACCAAACATATTGAAGACATATCCACTGGTTGACCTCCATCAATCCATATCTCTAGCCCAATCAGTGCTGACAAAGCTATGTATGTTTACTTCACTGTCACCTTCAAGTTTTCCTTGGTAGCATATAGCATAGGTTTTTTTTCCACACAAATACCTGAAGACTCTTTTGACAATTGTCCAATGCTCCTTACCAATTGTCGACATGTATCTTCTCAACACTCCCACTGCATGGGAAATTTTTATTCGAGTGTATACCATCGTATACATTAGACTACCAAAAACACTTGCATAGGGAACATGTTCCATGTCCTCTATTTATTCCTATGTCTTTGGAAATTGTTCAACATTTATCCTTCCTCCCACAAAAATTGTCACTTTCACAAGTTTTGAATCTTGCATGTTGAAATGTTTAAAAAATGTTTCAATATACTTCACCTGGCTCAACCATACATTTCTAGTTTCTCAATCTCTCTTAATCTTCATTCCTAGAATGAAGTTAAAGGCACCGAGATCCTTCATGTCGAAGTTGGAGGATAACTGGTTCTTCACCTCCTTTATTACATCCATATTTTTTCCGATTAGAAACAAGTCATTGACATACAAAGGTGCATACATGAAACAACCACCTTCTTCTTTGGATTATATCCAGTGATCAACTTTGCTTCTCACATACCCCAAACTAAGTATGTATGCTTCGAAATTTTGGAACCACATCCTTGATCATTTCTTTAGATCATAAAGGGATCTTTTCAGTTTGCATGCCAAATATTTATTTCCCTTTACTACAAATACTTCATGTTGTTTAATGTATATTTCTTCATCTAGGTCCCCATGCAGGAACATTGTCTTCACAACCATATATTCTATTTCAAGATAAAATTTTGCAACCAGAAACATTAGTAATCTAATGTAATTTTATTTTGAAATAGGGGAAAAAATATCACCGAAATCGACTCCTTCAACTTCGGAATATCCTTTCACTACTAGTAAATATTTGAATTTCTCGACTTGACATGCTACATTCATCTTCTTCTTGAATACTCATTTACTACCAACAAGATTTGTTCCACTAGGAAACTTGACTAAGTCTGATGTCTCATTCTTATGCAAGGATTCCATCTCTTAGATCATGGAATCCTTCTAGATTTTTCCCTCTATTGAGTCAACTACCTCCCCGAATCACTTGGGCTCATTATTAATGGAAGGTAACATGAACGAGAAATGGAAATTAGATGGACTATTCCTTTTGATTGGTTTTATTATTATTTCTTACATCCTTACAACTAGGGTTGGTTGTTCCTCCTCTTCCTCTTATTCAATTGACTCATCTGAATCATATTCTTTGTTCCTCAGTTCAAACCAGACTGTCTCAGGATTATTGTTGGTATGAACAATCTCTTAAGGGTCAGATTTACTTCCAAACTCTTTGAAGAAAAAATATTGAGTGTACATTGTTTTCCTTTATGCAGGATCCCATAGCTTATATGCTTTCATTCCTTATTTCTATCCAATAAAAATACATATGAGTTCCTTCTTGTCTAGATTTATCCTCTTTTCCTTGGGAACATGCACAAATGCATCACAACCAAATAATTTTAGATGTGAAACTAAATGCTTCTTACTCAACCATAACTCATGTGGAGTCATGTCGACTAGCGCCGACAAATGATACATATTCAATATATATTTTTCAGTGTCAATTTCCTCCACCCAGAATTCTTGTGTAAGCCCAGCACCATTGAGCATGCTCCTTTCATCAATTTTGTGTTGATTCTCTCGGTAACTCCAATTTTCCATGGGGTATATGGTGTGGTAGTTTTCCCTGCTATGCCACACTACTTTTAGAACTAATCAAATTATTTTCCATAGAATTCACCACAATTGTCAGTTCTCATCACCTTAATCTTCTTATCTGTCGATTTTTCTACAAGAGATATAAACTCTTTGAATTTATCTAAAACCTTTGATTTCTTACTTAGGAAATATGTCCATGTCTTCTTGGAGAAATCATTTATGAAGGATACATAATAAAAGGATCTGCCAATTGAAGACACTGAAACAAGTCCAAACACATCACTATGAACCAATTCTAGAATCCCATTCTCCCTTATTGAAAAAGATGGGAACCTCACCTGACTATGTTTTCCATATATACAATGTTCCTAAAACTTGACCTCTAAATTACATTTAGGAAATTCTTTGACCATAGTTTTTTTATGCATAAATCAAAGTCCTTTTTCTCCTATGTATCCCATCCTCTTGTGCCATAGCATGGACAAGTAAACTCTATGATGATTTGTATATTTCTTTTGAATCGACTCAGCCCGAGTCGAGTCGGGTAAACTTCAGGAAAAAAAATGGTGTTGCATATAGTCGATTCGACACCACCTAACAACTTGTATAAGGCTCCAATTTGAACTCCTTTCATTAAGACCATCACACCTCTGGCCATATTGCATGAATCCTTCTTAAATATAGTGTGCACTCTAGAATCATTGATCTTACTGACATATATATGGTTTCTTTCCAAAGCAGGAATGTGTAGCACACCTCGAAGGATTCTACTCCTCCCATCTTGCATTATCAGCCAAAATATTTCCCGTCTGACAATTTTGGTTGTTGATTTGTCCCCCAAGAACATTTATCCTCCTTCATATCATTTATATTCGCAACAACATTATTTATCTAGTGTCATATGATAGCATTTTCTTGAGTTTATCAATCAAACATCTTGATTTGACTATGTATTGGTCGACACTAGGTACACATCACCTCCCTTATCTAGAGTCATCTTTATCTCACTCAACTACTTCTCATCAGATATTGTACCAACTTCCGTAACCTTCGACTTGCATTCCTTTTTGTAAGGCCCAAGTTTACCTCATTTCAATCATCATCTTTTCAATAATGAATTTGGGATTTAGATCTACCCTTCGACTTACACTTTCTACCAAGGAATTTTCATTTATCTTTGGCAACCAGGAGACCTCTCACCACTAAAGTATCTTTGGTTGATCCTTCCATGTTCTTTGTTCGCATCTCTTATGATTGTAGAGATGCAACCACATCTTCTAGCGCTAATGTGGTTGTATTACTTCCTATAGTCATGACTAGGCTATCTTAGCATTCTGGAAAATAACATAATAGGCTTATACATTTCTCCTCCTTAGTTATTTTAATATCCACAAAAGATAAATCACTTATAATGGTATTAAACATATTTAAACTCGTAGTCACTGAACTGACATCACTCATTCTTAGAAGATACAATTTCTTTCTAAGAAACAACTTATTTACCATGGATTTCGACTAGTATAATATTCACAACTTTTCCCACAGTTTCTTGGTTGAATCTTCACCTGAGACATTCAACAGTACCGAATCTACAAGAAAAAGTCGAATTGCACTCCTTTCTCTTCTGTTGAGTTTATCCCACACTCTTTCATCGAAATTCTCGTGAGACTGCTACCTGGATAAACTATTGTCCATTATTCTCGATCTACAAGGATATCTTCAATTTTAAGATTCCAAATCTCAAAATTCTCTCTATTGAATTTTTTGATCTCTATTCTCAAACTACTCACCATTGTTTAACACAATCTTGAGCACAATATTTAAATATTTTAGATTTATGACTCTCACTGAACCTAGGGTTTATCTCAAATCCAAGATTGTTAAGCCAATCTCAGATACCACATGTTAGGAAATGATACACACTTACACGGTAAACCTAGAAGAACAAAGGAAGAAAAATATAATCAAGAAAGTAAATGACACAACAAGCACACAATACACAAATATTTTACCCTGGAAACACAAACTAGGAAAACCAACATTCCTTAGGCGCTCTGCTCCTTGTTGTCTTACTCATTCATAATAAAAGGTTACATGTCTAACGTTGGTCCACACCTAATACACAATCGACATCATACCCTCTTACTTAGACAATAAAGACCCTGTAGACAATTCGACTTATATCTAAATGACCAACAACCTCTAAATTATAGATTCTTCGTGATTAGCCATTCATCATCAAAAGATTCAAGATTATTTTTTACAACCTTACAAAACACATTCTTTATAGGATTTACAAAAGGAAAAACACTAAAGAAATGGTGCCCAAAAAAATGGTTACAGATCCATGTGGATCATTGGCTACAAATCCTGTGAATCTAGGGATTCTGTTACAGTCGACTACCAAGTCGGATTACCCATTGACTATGAGTCTCCCTTCATTCAATATTTATTCGATGGTCACACACCCACTTGTTGACCTCTTATTGGTTGACCTCTTTGACTTGTTATTGATGTCTTTACCATGTTGAACCACCTCGACCTTCGACTTCGACTTTACTAGGTCGAATCACCTCAACCTTCGACTTGTTGTCGATCCACCTCGACTTCCTCTTCACCTAGTCGAACCACCGCGATCATCTACTTTGTTTTTCAATTGATCCACCTCAACTTTCACTTCAAAGAATATAACAACCCAACACTTATTTCAATTATTTTCATAAATTCAAGTACTAATCTTGTAATAATTAATCTAACATTTAAGGAAATGAATTACATAATCTAAGATTTCAAAATCTTACAAGATATATTCTGATGAACTATTCTAGTGGAATATCCATGGAAGCTTACAAATCACATAGCCCTAGAAGAATTGTATTATTAGAAAGATATAATATTGAGATATGCATAGAAAGAACCTCAATGTCCTTTGAAGGAAATGTTATAACCTATGTTGGGCATAGGCATGTAGAAACACAAATTTCCTAAGGAAACATTACCTGCTAATACTAACTTAATCAAAATGACCAAATGACATTAACATTGAGTCTCAATGAAACTCTAATTGAACATTTTCTTCAATAATTCTCCTCTAGAATAAGTGTATGCCTACTACAATTTCTAGAGAACATACAAGAGATGTGATATACCATCATGTCTTTTTTTTGAATGGAAGATATTAAGTTGAAAATATCTTACAAGTTTGGAGACTACATATATTTGTGTCATACACCATGTTATTTATTTACTATTCAAATCAACCATCACATATTTAATTGGTTCTATTGCAACACTTTTTTTTGCATGTGATCAAGACGTCATCAAATATGAAATCACTATCCAATATGGTGATATTGAAAATCACATTGTAGTTTCTAAAGATTCCTCCTTTCAAATTTCATTCCAATTACCTACACTTTTTTATGAATATATTGCACCTCTCTTTTAGGGTTCATAGAATTTGAACTTATGCCCATATTGTTAAAAAAATTGGAATGTGCACTTCCTTTTTATGATGGTCCAACTAAATGAATCTATAATGAAATTTTCCTTCAAATAAATAAATAATTGGCATCAAAATCTCTAGTTATGTCACTCTTAAAAATTGATGTAAGAAATGGATCAAGAGGTTGTTGGAGAATTTGTTTATGTTTAATGGTGGTTTTTGAAATTGAAAGGATGATTAGAAAAAGGAATAGTTTTAAATTTTTATGCAATAAAATTTTCAACAAAAAAATCATTCATTTTCCAATTTAATTTAATAGTTTTTTGTCTTTTTTCTATTTTTCCTAAGTTATTAATTTCCATTGTACACTATATCACATTAAAAATAATAACATCCATCCTAATTCTTTCCTTACTTCAAATGTAGATACAAGGTGTGTTTAGAGAAAAAAAAAAAAAGTATGCATCCACTTGAGATCATTTGTAGTAAATCTTGGTAAAAAGATGTTACTATCTCCTCCCATTTTAAGGGTTGCAAAGAGAATACACCAAGACACTATGAAAAAGTTGTGCAATATATATTGGACAAAGGATACCCAATAGGGGAATGCATCTTGTGAAATTAGGTCCTCCATAAATTCTTTATAGATGTTCTTGATATTTTCTACAAAAATTACATGTTGAAACATGTATAGACAACTTCACAATTGTCTAAGTTTTCTTGTTTATGCTAACTGCTAGACAATGCCATTATAAAAGTGTGAAATATTTCAATTAGATGATCCAACTTATGGACTAGTTTCTAGCTTCATTTTTTCCAACTTTGAAAAGAACAGTTAAAAACTAAAAAAGCAATTAAAAACATGTCTTTAAATTTATTCCTATTATATAACTATATGTAAAATCATGCAATTCTTTCAAAAAATATGACTATGTGTTATATTTATTCTATATATGGATTTACTTATATCCTATATATTGATTTACTTATATTTTATAATGAGATTTTTTAGTGTATCCTTGTATGGCATATTTGTATTCTAATGACTCCATTCAACTAAGGTTTGTGCTTATTTGTGCATAACATGTTATAATACATCTTAATGTTAATATTTTCATGTTGACATCTTCTTTATAATAATATTTCATATTTATCTATTTCTCCAAATATTTTGTTTTCTTGGTTTATTTTTTATTTCATTATATCTAAGATTTTTATATAATTTTTAAAATATAATTTCTTATTTTTCTTGAATTTTTTATAAAAAAAATTATGTAATTTTTGAGACATAATTTTTTATTTTTAACATTTTTTTAATTTCTTATTTTTCATATATGTTTCTTGTTTCTTGAATTTTAGTATGTTTACCTAGCTATGTGTATGTACGATCTCTTTAGATACCATATTCGCATCTACAATTTTAATCTTGCACAAAACTTCTCATGTTCAATTAATATTATATTTTCACTGGGATTACTAGTTTGAATCTCTTTGTGAACATTTTGAAGAATATAATATAAAGGTCATTAAGAAATGGTATGGGCCCTTTGTCATCATGTAAGCCCGAATCGTTTTTAGCAATAAAATAATAATTAAAACCTTAATAACTTATTTATATGTTCTTCAATTTTTTTTTTTTTTATGGTAGTCATCTTGATTGAAAATACTACTTATTTTACACAATAGAATGTTATTGTTATTCCTTTATGTGGTGTTCAATTCAGGTTGGTTACTTTCTTTGTTATAAAATGTTATTTTTCTTTATGCCAATGATTCGGTAATAAAATTTAAAAATTGGATTGTCAAAACTTTATAAATTTACTTAATTTTAATAGTATAATTTATAAGAAAATATTTGATTAAGTAATTTTAATAGTATAATTTATAAGAAAATATTTGATTAAGATGGAATTGATAATAATTTGATTGGAATATATAGTCTATTTCACTTCAGATTTGAATTCATGATTTTTCAGGAAGAAAAACATATTTTTAATTATTAAATCCACTCAAATTGTGTAAATTTTTAATATGTATATACATTATTAAAGTTTTCTTTTTAAATATTTCTAATTTTACAAAATTTTGTTTTATTACGAAATCAATTAATTAAATTTAAATCTATTCTTTCCATTAAAGTCAATCTTTATTTTTTTTCAACTTTTGAAATAATTTTATTACAATGTAGTAATTCAAATAATTCAAATAAAGTTGAAGGTTATTATTTTTCAAAGTTTATAATGAATAAACTTTCAGTCTAGAATATGATATATTTTTAAATTCAAATGGCCTTCATTATTTTCGTTTCCATAAAGCAAAGTGAACAATTATTTTTTAATCCATTTTCATACGGCAAAGTCAACAATTATTTTTTAACTCATTCCCATACGGCTAAGTCAACAATTTTTATTTCTTTTTAATTCTTACTCTACGCTGTGTCGCTGTGTGCTTCACCGTTTAAGGCTATTTAGCGGCCCGTCTTGTTCGAATGGAGAGCGTTTGAAAAATGTCAATAAAAATTTCCGAGAGTGTCTTCCGATGTTATAGAAATGGAGAGCCTGGCTGATCACAATGTCTTTCTATTTAAAGCAAAAAACACTTGTTCTCCCGACTTGGTAATATTTGGTGCGGTAGAAAAGATTCCGTGAATGAATGCGATCGATTGATCCAGTTAAATGGTCATCATTGATCATGATTCATGAGAAGATCCAGGGATTTGAAAGCTACATTAATGATTTTCTTTTTCTTGGTCGAATTGCCTACCCCGGATGCAAAGCGAGAGCAGTCATTCACGCTATCTATTTCAGTGGTCATTAATTACTTCCGCCATAAGTATTTTTTCGTTGACCAAATCCATTCTCCCGCATATCGAGAGTAGAAATTGTGTCTGGCCATTAATTTGTTCAAGAAGCTATGGCTGTCAGCCTGCTAGCAGCTCCGAAGAAATACTGGACATTGCCGACAAGGAGAACTCAAAGCCTATACAGATTGTCGAAAAGAATCCTTCAAAAAAATCTCATCACCCAGATGGAATTCTTCTTGCTGCCGAGAACGTTCCTAATAGGCGGAAAGGTGGACGCCACCAAAGTGTATTAGGCTTCATCTTGGCCGGAATCAATCATGTTTCCTTTCATATTTATTGGAGAATTACCTAAATTTAACATTGCCCAAGGGCGGCAAGGACGAGATAAGGGGGTCAATTTTTGTATTTGTTTGTATTACGTGTATTAGCTACATTGTATTACGATATAGATATGTACAATATAATTGATTTGTTGACAAAAGCTTAATAGAGGTTAGAAATAGATCGTTTTAAAGTTGGGCCAACAAGGCGTTTTAAGCCTGGCCAGAGTTGACAATATGGACGTAATGGAAAATCTATGAGTATTTTAAGTTGTCACTCATGGTGTGTGGATCGATCCTCTCCTCTTTCCTCTATTCTTTTTAGATTAGGTTGTTTTGAATGAAGATAGATTTCATTGGATTCTATGTTATGGGAAATTCTTCTTTAGATTAGGTTGTTTTGAATGAAGATAGATTTCATTGGATTCTATGTTATGGGAACATTGTGTGCTTCATAGTGAAATAAATATAACCTTCCCTTCAAAACTCTCCATTGTTAACTCATTCGAGATCATCTTCTTATCTTTTTGCAATTATCAGCATGCAAAGTAGAGTATTATCAGCATGCAAAGTAGAGTGTTACATCATCAATTCACACAAAGCAAAGTAAAATAGATTTGTGGTAAGTTCTAACCAAGCCAAAAAGTTAATCAATTCTATTAAGAAGTATGTATTACTTTTCTTAAGAGAGAATCAACCGAGGGAGGAATCACTAGGAGTAAATTCATCCCCGAGGGATGTACCAAAGTAGAAAAAAACAATAGTTGGAGTTGTTGTAGGCATACAAAGGAATATTCCAGGATGCTAAAGGGATTCCACCTAAGAAGGAAGTGGAGCACCTATCCATTAACAAATATGGGGTTGTACAGACAATCTATTTTGGAAGAAAACAAAGTGAAGAGATAGTTGTAGCAACTAATGGAGAAAAAATGAATTCAACCAAGAACCTCACCTTGTAGGTTAACTATCATCATAGTACCCAAGAAAAGATGGGAGCTGGTGAGTGTGTATACACTACAAGTATTTGAACAAGATATCCTCTTCCTAGGATTGATGATTTGTACAAATTGCAACATGCCAAATGCTTTACCAAGTTTAATGTCAAATGATGATACCATAAGGTATGCCTTAAATAAGAAGACACCTGGAAGAATTCCTTAAAGAAAATGAAAGGTTTTTATGAATGGTTTGTCATTCCTTTTGGTTTAAGTAATGCACTCACTACATTTATGTGAATGATGAATGATGTGTTTCATCCCTACTAAGATTAATTTGTAATAATGTATTTGGATGACATATTTGTTTATAGATATAGTTTGGAAGAGAACATCTCACATGTCATGCACGTACTAGAAACTATTAAAAATCACCAATTAATGGATAACCTCAAGAAAAGAAATGTGAGTTTTCTTAGCAATTATTGGTGTATTTGTGGTAAGTGGTTGGTGGAGGAGAAATCATGATAGGTCCCTTAAATATGGAGGTCATCATCAAATGGTTAGTTCCTACTAATGTCACCAAACTTAGAATATTTTCCGGAGCATCAAAGTACTGAAGGAAGTTCATAGCATCCTTTTCGATAGTAGTTGTGTCACTGCATTCCATAACATGTTACTCTACAACATAGATAATGTTTTTTTTTAGAGGATCACACCTGCAAGGTGTAGTGTCCCCAAGGCTGAGCCCCATTGCAAACCATGTTTTGAAAGAAATTGTAATTATGTTTTATAGGCTGGTGAGCCAAGTTTTTATAAGCTGGTGGATTATGTGTTTGTTAGGCCAGGGAACCTAAGGGCTGAAGGCCAAGGGCCTGATATTGTACCTGAATGCATGCAACACATTAATAAAATATTAACACTGCCATGGGCAGACTGACCATAATGAATGAGTGAAGGGGGACTAAGCATCCATAGAGAAGGCAAGGAATTAGGGGCTGGAAGGTGGGAAAGGGGCTAAGTGTTGAGCCTGGGGGCTTAAGCCTGGGAATAATATTTTAATATTATCCCAAAAAGACATGTGCATTTTATGTTTTATCCTAAGTTTCTGGCAAGGGGAGGACGTACAAGGGTGATGCATGCGGGTGGAACACATGCAGTTCCATGGGTGACAAGTGTCAACCCTGGCGCATGCGAATAAAACTGCCAGGATGAGCTGTGAGAATGATTCCTCCTCCATTGTACCCAATTACCTAAATGCGTACAGAGCCCTGGATAGTACGACCAACCCGACTCCTACAGAGAAATCCTCGTGCATTCCTGAGAGTTGAAAATCCCTTGTTGTCTTTGATAATCTATGTGCATCCTTTGTCCGACTGATCGAACCCGTGCATGGAGGCTCTGTTCGGACGTAGTGACCCTGAACAATTCCGCCATTGTTGAACTAGTTGGAAATCCTGTGTTTGGCTCTGTAAATCTGTGTACACCTCTATTATGTGAGCCAACAAGCCTGTGTTTGTTTCTGAAGAGCTAGTTTCACCTATGTTTTGAGTCATGGAGTCTGTGTCGACCCCTGCGGGAATTACTCATCATGCATTCACGTGAACCATCACTGTGAGGCCTCGAGCCATTGCTGAGCCTTTTTGAGAGGTTGTGTTTGTATTTTCGGTTGGCTATGGTGACCATGTAAAAATGGACTGCATGTGTCTTGATGGCCAATGCGAGTTGTGATTGAGCCTGTGTGTGATGTCTCTCTAAGTGAGGAAGGTGGTTGTTGTTGGAAGAGGTTTCTTCTAGAGAGTGTCCAACACCAGCTTGGAGCTCTGAGACTTCTTGATTCGACCTGTTGCTGAGACCCAGAGAGGTAGGTTAGCACCAATGGATTGTTCTTGTTAAGGTGTATACTCCTGGGTGGAACATGCATGTGGGGAATGAGAGTCTGGTAGTAGTGGGCGTAAGATGTCATCTTGAGAAGAATCCTTCCAGATTTTCTGTGGTGTTTTCCCTGTAACCTTAGCCTAGCCTAGGATTCCTTGCCTTGGGGTGGAGCTTAGTCCCAGTTTGGGGGTGACCCACTGTTGAGCTGATGAGCAGTACGGTCTAAGGCTAGGAGGTTCGTGGAAGGTCTGCACTTGGTTGGTGGAGTCTACCACTGTTAAAAAGATAAGTATTTGATTATGCTTTAATCATGTTTTGCATGACTGTGTTGTTTATGTTATTATGAATTCCACTGTATGTATGAATTAATGTTAAATGCTATTGATTGTTAATTATAGAAGAAAATATTATGTTTACTATGAGTTTAATTGAATCTCTTGATTAAATGCATGTTATTATATAATGCCTATATGAGTTATGTTCCAAGTGGTGTGATAGTATCCTTTTAAGAGTGATTAAGATATGGTAGCCTAAAAGGTGCGCTACACAAGGTTTCAAGACATTTTGGTTTCAGGAAGAGAATTTCCAACTAACAAAGGTATTTGTATTGGCCCATAATGAAAAAATATGTAGCCCTATTTACTATAGGATGCATGCTTTGTTGTGCCCACAAGACCAGTAATAGGAAGCAAGGTCTATATCATCCCTTGTACCCCTTGGACCTTGGGCAATAATTTCCATAGATTTTGTCGGTGGTTTTCCAAAAAAGAGGAAAAGACATCACTATTTTTTTGTGGTATTCGAAAAGTTCAATAAGCTGTGCTTGACTAAGCCTTGTAAAAAGACCATCAAAGAATAAGAACTATAAAACATGTTATTTGAACAATATTGGGTTTAATTTTAGACACAAATGAGCATTATCTCAGATAGGATACTAGATTTCATAGAGACTTTTATACTACACTTTGGGAAAATATGGACACCAAGTTGAAGAGATATACAAAATTCCATACAAAAACATATTGGTAGAAAAAATAAGTTAATAGGAATTTGCTTCAACCTTTGAGGGGTTACAATCACAAGAATCTAAGAATATAGGATGAAACTGTAATATACATTCAACACTCCTATAATATAGAAGTCCATACTTCTACCGTTATGTCCCAATTTTAAACTTTGTTTGGGTATTTTCTTTCTTCGACCTTGGATGTTGTCTATGGATAGAAAGGAGGAGTGAGGGAATACATGAGACAAAAATAATTGAGAGAAAATAAGTTTCTTGAAAATATTATATGATACATTTGCAAGTACACGAGATGTTGAAGAAGCTGTAGGAAAGGTAGAAGGTTTGACATGATCAACACAGAACTAAAAAATAATTCAAAATGGGGGATAGTTCTTGGTCATAGTTGAGAACAGTGTCCTAGTAAGAATTTCAAGGCTCTTCGGTATGGCCCTTTTAAGGTATTGAATAAGGTGGATGATAATTCCTATATAATTATTCTACCCCATATATGTACATCACTCATTAGTAAATTTGGAAAATATAAAACTCTATGACCCTTCCATGTTGGATCAACACCAAGGAGCAAGTCCTACCTAGCATAGAGAAACTACCACCAGAATCTTTAGAATATTTGGAAGAAGATATAGTTTTTAAAAATAAGTCCATAAATACCATATAAGGGAAGTATCACCTTTCGAATATTGTGTTGAAAGGACAACTTCCAAGAAAGGAAAAATGTTCCTCTCGGGAGAAGGTAGAGGAAAATCTTTCTTAACTCATTTAGTAAAATATTTTGGGGACCAAAAGCCTCCCAAAATGGGGATTTTTTATCCTAATTGGATCATTAAATATTTTTTCTTCTATCTTGGTACTCTCTAAGTAGAAAAAATGGAGTAATTGGCTTGCAAAAAAATTTTTAGTGGTAAGTCGACGCAAAAAAATTTGGGGTCTTGAACTTTCCCGGGTCATTTTAAATAATGAAAGAATTTTTTTTGGGACCAACCATTTGCAAGCATAGATGCCATCCCCTTTTATGTTATTATACACATCAAGATCTTTCCAATGGTGGAAAAATAAGCTTAATCATAGCTCGTATGTTGAAGTTATGCCTCTCTCAAGTTGACTACCATGATATTGAGTGGATGACACAAACACACCCATTCCTGACACATTTGGGACTATCCAAATGCTTAATTTCAAGAAAACTCTATAAGGTCCAAAACCTTATCACTAATTGAGGGCTAGATATGTTAAATATCAGGGTGGTAGGAGGAGAATGGGTTACATTATTTAGCATTGTACTTGATCCATAGCTAAAAACAGAATTTAGGACTGGTATTTTGAGATACTAATAGAGGAGGTAGGATATTTTGTAGCATTATTTTAGGCCACGGTGTCAAAAGAAACTCCATAGTGAGTGCCCCTTCCTTTTTACTTGTTTTTCATAACAAAATAAAAGAGACCAAAGCATACACCTTACGTTCTAGGTGAGTTTTCTCCGAGATCAGGCTTCATATGATATATCTTGTGATTATTTATGTTGATGATATGATTATTTGACTCTTCTTTCATTATCAAATTTCAATTATTTTCATAAATTCAAGCACTAATCTAGTAATAATTATTATGGGATATAAGGAAATAAATTACATAGTCTAAGATTTCAAAATATTACTAGATATTTTCTAACAAACTAGTTTAGTGGAATATCCATGGGATTTTACACGTCACATATCCCTAGAAAAAATATATTTTTATAAACCTCCAATATTAATATATGAAAAAAATAACTTCAATACGAAATGTTCTAACAATTTTTGGACATATGCATAGAGAAAAACAAATTTCCTAGGAAAACACAACTTTTCCATGATAACATACTCAATCAAAATTACCATATGGAAATAACATTGACATTGAGTGTCAACAAGGCTGTAATTTATCACTTTGTTCAACATTTCTCCTCTAGAATAAGTCTATGCATAGTATGCTTTGTAGAGAAATATAAGAGATGTGTACCATCTTCTCTTTTTGTTGAATGGAATATCTTCAATGGAAAATATCGTAAAGGTTTGGAGGCCAGGTAGATTTATGACATGAACTACTCTTTATTGACTATTGACATCAACCATCACACATTTTATTGGTTTTAATGAAAAAAATATTGTTGCATGCTATCAAGACAACATCAAATATGAAATCATTATTGACTATTGACATCAACCATCACAGATTTTATTGGTTCTCTTGAAAAAATTATTGTTGTTATTGTTACATGCTATAGAGACAACATGAAATATGAAATCACTATCCAATACAGTGATATCCAAAATGGCAATGCGATTTATAAATATTCCTCCTTTCAAATTTGTTTCCAATTTCCTTCACTTCTTCTTTATGAAAATGTTGCACCTCCTTTTTTCACGGTTTATATAATTTGAACTTATGGCCATCTTGTGAACAAAAACTGAAATGTACACTTTTGTTTGGTGATGATCTAACTAACTCAAAGCTATAAGGAACTTTCCCTTTTATATAATTTGAACTTATGGCCATCTTGTTAGAAAAACAAGAATGTGTATTTCCTTTGGCTTATGGTCTAGCTAACTCAAAGCTATAATAAAGCTTCCCTCCAAATAAATAAATAAATAACATCAAAATATCCAACCATGTAACTCTTAAAGTTGATGTAATAAAAGGATCAAGAGCTTTGTTTGAGAATTAATTTCTCTTCAATGGTGGTGATTTTTTATGCAATCAAATGTCTAACAAAAATTTCACTTATTTTCCAATTTAATTCAATTGTTTTTTTTCCTTTGAGAATTAATTTCTCTTCAATGGTGGTGATTTTTTATGCAACCAAATGTCTAACAAAAATTTCACTTATTTTCCAATTTAATTCAATTGTTTTTTTTCCTTTCATTTTTGTTCCTAAGTTATTGATTTACAATGTCCGCTATATCATAGAAAAAATAATAACATCCATCCCAATGCCTTATTTACTTCCCAGGTAGGTACAAGGTGTGTTTAGAGCCAAAAAGAAAAGTATGCAGGAATTTGAGATCATTTATAGTAAATCTGGGTAGCAAGATGTTATTATCTCCTCCCATTTTAAGGGTTGCAAAGAGAGCACACCAAGAACCTATTAAAAAGTTGTGTAATACATTTTGGAAAAAGAATACACAATAGGGGAATGCATACTCTGAAAGCGGTGCTCCATGCATTCTTTATAGATGTTCTTGCTATTTCCTACAAAACTTACAGGTTAAAACTTTCATGGACAACTTCACAATTATGCAAGTTTTCTTGTTCACACTAACCACTAGAAAATGCTATTACAAAAGTGTGAAACATTTGAATTTGATGATCCAACTTGTGGATTAGTTTTTACTTTGGATTTTTCCAACTTTGAAAACAACACGTAAGAACTAGAAAATAAATTTCAAGCATGCCTTTGGATGTACTAGTATTATATAGCTATTTGTAAAATCTTACTTACCACACAAATAAATACCTACTATGTGTTCTATTTATTCTATACATTGGTTTACTTATGTGCTATAATGAGTTTTTTTTAGTGTATCATTGCATCACATATTTGTGTTCAAATGATTCCATTGAACTAAGACTTATATTTGTTTGTGCATCACATGACATATAATACATATGCCTAATGTTAATATTTTGATGTTGATATATATTTTATAAGAATATTTCATACTTATCTAATTTATTGTCCAAAGAGTTTTATTCTTTGATTTAATTTACATTTTATCATATTTACATACAATATTAATAGAGATTATGATATAAAACACAATTTGTTATTTTAAATATAAATTAACATTTTCATAGCTTATGATGTGTTATTATTATTTTAATCATGTACATATATTATTGAAAAATATTTTTGTTTTTTTAAACACAATTCACATTAATGTAAACATCTATTTATGCTGAATTTGTGTATATACATTTTTTTCAAAATCTTATTGATATAGGATTCTCCATGTCTCCTCTAAATATCCTTTTCTTAATTTTTTTTCTAGGTTAGAGATCTCTCACTCCCTTATAGTTCAATAATGTATTAGCATAGGATATACAAGTCCTGCGTGGATCCATGTCATACTTGTTTCAAAAGAGCATCCATGTGGGTCTAAGCAAGGTGGTCAAACAAATCACATAACCTTTTCCATAATCGTAAATATATACAAATTTT
>ML776584.1:1790051-1803323 GCA_009831015.1 Picea engelmannii
ATTTTTTAATGTGGAAAAATGTTAAAGAAGAGAAATGACTTAAGAAGGTGGAAAAATGGTTAAAGAAAAAAAATGGTGAATAGAGGAAAAGTTCAAAAATAAATTTAAAATGATGGATAGCTAATGATAATTATTAATTGATAATTATATCAATAATACTAATTAAATTGTACAATTAATTCCTTAGCTTTCTCTCTAAAATGATTTCTGACCTCCCTAATGGTTCTCTTGTCCACCAAGTTTATGCCAAAAAAAATCATTCCCTAATGGTTCTTTTACCCACCAAGTTTATGCCAAAAAAAGTCATTCCCTAATGGTTCTCTTGCCCACCAAGTTTATGCCAAAAAGAATCATAGTGAGTGATATTTTCATGGTCGATCTCATCACCGTCCAATTTATTGTGAAAGAAAAATCCTACCCCCAATTTATTCTGAAAGAAAAATCTCACCTAATCACCACTACCCATTTTTCCAATAGTTATTCCTCCTCAAATATCCAAAATTTACAAACTTTTCACTGAAAGCGCAACCCTAATTCTAACTTTTCTTCATCCTCTCCCCCTATTCTCCTTTCTCTCCCCTATGGATCACATATCCAAAATTCATGCTAAAAAGAATATCAAAACCATCTTCATGCCTTTTAAATCTACCAAGGATAAATCTTACCCAATGTTTGGCCCTAGAGTTTACCAAATTCTTTCCTCATGTGGAAAATCATACATTGGCCAAACAAATTCCTTCCTCATGTGGAAAATCATGCATTGACTAAACTAAAAGATTCTTCAAAGCTCGCCTCAAAGGATAAATAGTTGACACAACCCACAATCACATTTTTAAATGAGCTATTGTTGAACACTATTTCAATTATAAACATCTACTTTGTTTTGACAAAACCAGAATCTTATCATAAGCACCTTATTACTCTTCTAAGATCATAGGCATACAATTTAACCATAAGGAACAAACACCTCATCACTTCTCTGAAACACCTCACCTGCCTATCCAATCTCTAGACAATATTTTTTATCATCCTAAATTCATAATTTTCATTTTAATCATCCTAAATTCATGATTCTGAATTAGTTTTCAATTATTCTTATTCATAGGAGTTAACTAATTCTATTTATTATGTAATTAATATTAATTATACAATTTAATTAATATTAATCATATAATCATATAATTAATAATTATTATTAACTATCCTTATATTTGGTGCCGTAGAAAACATTCCGTGAATAAATGCGATGGAATGATCTGGTTAAATGGTCATTGATCATGAATCTCATGAGAGGATTCAAGTTTTAGGGATTTGAAAGCCACATTCATGATTTTCTTTTTCTTTGTCGAATTGCCTACCCCGGATGCAAAGCGAGTGTAGTCATTCACGCTATGTATTTAAGTGGTCATTAATTATTTCCACCATAAGTATTTCTTCGTTGACCAAATCCATTCGCCCGCACATCGAGAGTAGAAATTGTGTCTGGCCATTAATTTGTTCAAGAAGCTATGGCTGTAGCCTCTCAGCCTGCTAGCAGCTCCGAAGAAATACTGGACCTTGCCGACAAGGAGAAATCAAAGCCTATACAGATTGTCGAAAAAAATCCTTCAAAAAAACCTCATCACCCACATGGAATTCTTCTTCCTGCCGAGAACATTCCGAATAGGCTGCAAGGGTGGGAAATGTGGCGCCACCAAAGTGTATTAGTCTTCATCTTGGCCGGAATCACTAATGTTTCCTTTCATATTTCTTGGAGAATTACCTAAATTTAGCATTGCCCAAGGGCGGCAAGGGGACGAGATAAGGGGGTCAATTTTTGTATTTGTTTGTATTACTTGTATAGTGACATCGCTACAATGTATTACGATATAGATATGTACTATATAATTGATTTGTTGACAAAAGCTTAATAGACGTCAGATATAGATCGTTCTAAAGTTGTGCAGCAGTTGAAGACAAGGCGTTTTGGGCCAGGCCAGAGTTGACAATATGGACGTAATGGAGAATCAGGTGTGCTGCTGGCTGAACCCAGTCAACTTCTCAGCATGAACGTGTTAGTCCTGTGGCCGACAATGTTGATATTGTCATCCTCCAATTAGTCATTTGCACTTCCTCGGTCCTTTGCCAGCCTTCTGGTGCCTATAAATTCATGTGATGAACCAATTCTGTAAATCATATCGGCTTCTGCCGTGTAAATCATATGGGCTTCTGCCGCTTATGTCGAGGAAAAACCATGCGAATTTCTTCAGATGCCGCAGTTTGGCACGATCCGATGAATATTTATGTACATTATTTCGAATATAAATGCAATTGCACCGTGCCAAGCTGCGTGCAGCTAAAGTACTACGCAGATCGTAGCTGATGATTGCTGTTTGCGCATTTAGTCTGTGGAGATACGTCTTTAGATGATTTAAGAATTCATACAAAGTTTTGATGGTTAAGTATTTTTGTTTAGTGATTTGGATACGTATTATTCAAAAATATTAAAGTATATTTCTTATAAGTATATTTTACATGTTTCAAAATTCGATATTCAACCTTCTGCTATGAAATTCAATCTAATTATTTATTTGACATTCAACATATTTCTACAAAATTTGTTTCGTTTTATAATAATTAAGGAAAAACGTATGAACTGCCATGTTTGCCTCTTTTTTCATTTCTTATTTCTATTGATAATCCAATTGAAATTGATTAGAACCAGTTGCAGTCTGCATTTGCACTGCCCTGGTCAAGGGATTGCTTCCCTGACATCTGGACTATGCTACTATACATGTACACCGTTTAGAGAAACAGGGATTTTGACGAGGGCATTTCAATTTCTCTTTTTCTGTACTAATTTGTAGGTTTACTTGACAAGGAAAAATGAACGAGCGTTCCCGGAAAGGAGGAGGGTTAGCATTCTGTGTTTCCTTATATAATCTTCTACTAACTGTTTATTGTTTTCTGAAGCACTCCCCTGCATCCTTCAGAAAGGAGGAGGATTATCTTCTGTATTTGCTTCTATAATGATGGGTGTCAGTCTCTATATCTGTTCCTAATTATTGAAGAAAAAACTTCTCTTATATTACGAATTTATTTGGAGGGGAAGCAATAGACACTTCGAGAACCATCGGTTTTATGTATAAGATAGTTTTAATTATTGAATAGAGCTTCTCGAGATAGTTATTCATTTAACAGGTTCTAGAGTATAAATGGAAATGATGCGTTGTTAGACATCTCTTTCTAGGAAGTTTGAACATGTGCTGATTTACCATATATTTTTTGTGGAAGGGCTGATTTCCAGTGCAAATGGAAAGCACATTTGGGTGCAAGAGACAATAATTGCAAATTGCAATCGCATCCAATTCGCGTATTTAAATAGACAGTCGATTGGATAATTCCATATTTGTAAAACTTTTATAGTGGAATGACATCCAATCCACGTATTTATTTAATGAGACGGTCAATTGTATAATTCCGTATTTGTAAAGCTTTCATATATCATCTGCGAATTTAGATGGCCAATGGGATTATTTCACTTTCATTTATCATGTGTTGTCACAACCCAACAGTCAGATATCCATCGCTGTGAACGAGTCTACGCGTTGAATTCACAGCGATTTGGGCCAGCCCATAGTTGTTGTTCATGGATTTAATGGAGAACCATGTCCGCTACTGACTGAAGCCGGTCAATTTCCGAGAATGAACGTGCTAGTGCTGCGGACTGCCATCTTGATATTGCTAATGCTCATCCTCCAATATTTCAGTTAAACCTCCTCGATGCCCTTCTCAGCTGCATGCACTTTGGCTTTAAATCGACATGATGAGTCAATTCTGTAATTAAGATAGGCTTCTATGGACTCAGGCGAGGACGACTAAAATCTATGCTAATTCCTTCATATGCAGTTTGGCACGATTATATATATATATAGTTGAGCCGTGTGAATATATATACGCAATTGCGCCATCTGAATTGCGTGCACCTGTAAGTACTACGCAATTTTAAGCAATTAATTTTTATAATTTTTAATTTTTATTATCTATGTTATTTTTAATTTGAAAATAAGGATTGATGTTATTAGGTTTAGAAGTGCTTTTTACACCTCATTACAAGCGATGTGAAATTTTGACATTCAAAGCTTTAGGCATATCATTTAAAAATAATAAAAATATTTAGATATCCATTTTAATTGAAATATTTGTATATCAATTGACCTTCAAAATTTTAGGCATATCATTTAAAAATAATATAAATAATTAAATTATTTGGATATTTATTTTAATTGAAGTATTTTTATATCAATTTAAAATGAAATTGAAACTAATATAAATAATTAAAATATTTGGATATCGATTTTAATTGAAATATGACATTTAAAGTTTTAAATTTATCATTTAAAAATAATTAAATATTTAGATATCCATTTTAATTGTAATATTTTTATATCAATTTAAAATAAAATTGAAATTAATAAAAAAATACAATTCATTTATAATATTAATTAATTAGTTAATATTCCATAAAAATATTAATTCATTCATAATATTAACTATATTAATTGTTGATAATAGTAAAGTATAAAATTTTTTAAATCATCAACCTAAAATGCTAAGGAAATACGAGAATGATAAGAATAACTAAAACATAAAATGAGGGATGATTTATTCTTCGCCATCATTATCATGTTACTCATGGACATTTATGTGAGTAAAAGTTTGTGCATAAAATAGACATACAAATCTTTTACTATATAAATGTAAGGCATGATGAGGATATATTTCATATTAAAAAATAGTTAGGAAATCACTAAATCAAGTTGAATGGAAAAGAAAAAGGAAAAAACCCTTTACCTTCCTTCTCATTCTTATAAAAATTGATGCATCTAAACCATGTGAATGGGCATCCAAGGCTATCAATATTGAATACGCATCGAGGTGTTGTTGTCTTACCATGTACAAGATTTCACACGACTTATTAAGATTTCCCTTATCTATTCCTCAAACGCAGGAAAGTGATTGAAATAGACAAAAATGTGGCTGAATCGTTAATGCTTCTATGTGACATGATTTCGCGTTTATCTAAATCCCAACGTATAATTCTTAGTATGGAGCAAACAAATATTAATAAGTTGAAGGTAAGTAATGGAAAACATTATCATACCCATAAGCGCTTTAATATTGGGGGCAAAATCATTAAGATGAAATCATTTTCATAAAATCAGATAAACCAATAATGATTTCAACAATATAAGACCACATAAACTAATGATGATGTCAACCATAGAATCATCTTATGCTCAACCTAAAAACTATCCATATATATAATTGAATTCATGTTAATTTCTCTCTTGCAATATGTCAAAAGTAAAATCATTTGATGTCGAACTCAAAACTCTCCATACATATAACCTAATTTATGTTCACTCAAAACTCTCCACGCATATAATGTAATTTATGTTAACTGCTTGTGAGGTAAATTAAAATTTCTCTCATAACAAACATCCAAAAAAATAATGATTGAATATAATGTAATTTATGTTAACTGCTTGTGAGGTAAATTAAAATTTATCTTATAACAAACATCCAAAAAAATAATGATTGATGGAGGATAAGATTGAAACCTTGGGAAAATGTTGTAAATGAACAACGAGGAGAATAACTGGATAGCAGCTAGTCATTGCCTTGATTGATTCAGTGAACGTGATTTTTGGTAAATTAAAATTTATCTCATAACAAACATCCAAAAAAATAATGATTGATGGAGGATAAGATTGAAACCTTGGGAAAATGTTGTAAATGAACAACGAGGAGAATAACTGGATAGCAGCTAGTCATTGCCTTGATTGATTCAGTGAACGTGATTTTTAATTGATTCAGTGAACGTGATTTTAATAGAAAGGTATGGTATAAGTTGGTTAATGTCTTTCCTTCATCTCATTATTTATGTATTTATGTTGATAGGCGTCCACTCTATTGGAATTGATGGTTTAATGAGTCTTTTAATTACAAATTCTAATTTGATGGCCAACAATCAAAGATTCTCGCATATTTTTCATCTTACATTCAAATTACATTCAAATTAATGAATGCAATTTAATGTTCATAACTTCCTTCCATTTATGAATGTGTGTGTTTTCTTATTTACTTTTTCACATTTGCTTAATATGATTAAGAAATTAGTGCCCTAACAGTTGATTGCCACATTTAACTAATTAAGAAGAATTAATGTGTATAAATAGGATAAGAGTGATTAATCATAAGGATAACAGTGAAGTGCCACATATAGCATCTGTTTCAACTAGCACGACAGTGGTATCTGGACCAGGTTAAGATGGGCGTCATTTCAACTAGCACGGCGGTGGTGTTTCAACTAGCACGGGGGTGGTTAAGGTGGACGTAGTGGGGGCATCTAGCATCGAAGATCAGGAGTTGAAGATGGCATTTAGGAGTATTCAATCTCCAAAAGTTGGGCGTGAAGGCCTGCTCTAGGTTCAATGAATGCTATTGGGATTTTGAGGGTAGAGGAGAATACTATAAATTACTTCCCTTTAAATATTTAATAAAATATTAAATTATTTTTTAACAATATATATATTTTTTTTAAGGGTTATCGCTAATTGGTCCTCATATTTCAATCTATTGCAGGGTTTCAAGAAATTATTTGTTTTTTCTCTACATCCAAACCCTAAGGTACTTGTTATTGGATGTTGTTTTGATCCTTCTGTCAGATTTTTTAAATCAATATGATCCGTGTATATGAACAAAATCACACAGTTTCAAACTTTTTTTTTATTTAATGCCAGATCTGTATGCATTTCTACATCTCAAAGGGTTTTGTTGCAGATTTATTTACTTGATTCCAGATCAATCGAGCTACTGAGTGATCATATAATCTGCCCAAACGAGTCAACTGTGCAGTGGATGTTTTCTTTATCAATTGCCTTCATATTTTTGTTCAAAAAAAATGTGCCCAAACTGAAAAGGTAACCATGGATTCGAGCCCGAGCCCCAACCCCTCTGAGGAAAAACAATAACATACCAGGCCAATACATTTTTTGAAATCGATAGACCGCATGAGCCAATGGAAAGTCCCTTACCCTTTAAATCTTTAATCAAAAAATTAAATTTTTTGATAACTGTAGTTTATTTTTATCTTTGGAGTTTAGTTGAATATCGTTCTTAAAGGGTTTTCGCTCACACGTCCTCATATTTCATATTTCCTATTTGATGACTGTAGTTTATTTATATTTTTGGAACTTAGTTGAATATCATTCTTAAAGTGTTATCGTTGACTGGTCCTTGTATTTCATATGAGAACCAAGATTTGAAGAAGTTATTTGTTTTTTCGTTCATCCAAACCCTAAAGGTACTTCTTATTCAATCAAGATCCGAGAGATCTATATATATGGACAAAATCAAGATCCGAGAGGTCTATATATATGGATCTTTAGGGACAGATCCATATGTATTTCTCCATCTCAAAGGGTTTTGTTGCAGATTTTCTATCAATCCATCTACCATGGTCTAATCATATCCACTAGAGTCATTTTTTTTATTTCAGCAATCTGGTTAAGTGTTGTTTCTTTATACGATCCTCACTTAAACCCCGATATTCCTTCCCTCACATCCGCTGTACAAATTTTCTTTCTCTTTATGGGAAAAGATATACACAGAAAATGACAAATTTCATGAGCAAATATTAGGGAAAAATTCACATATATTTGTTTGTAATGAACAAAATATCCTTCTCGTATTTGGTAATTTGATTAATGAACAAAACAAAGCACTGATAGAAGTTTGAAACAGTTCTTGTTGTGTCGGTTGGATACATGATTGCACATATGTCATTGGCATTCAAAAAATTGTTCAGTTTTCACTATTGAAAATCGTGTTATATACATTTGACTATTCCACAAGGATGACGTCCTTTTTCTTACACTTTGCAAAGTCTAATGATGAATGGACATGATGATGAATGAATAAAATAACTGTCCTTACTGCAAATATTGATGTATGAATAAATTTATAAATATCGCAACAAAGAGAAGAGAATAATGCATATTACAATAAATTTTATGAATACACAACCAAGAAAATATCCCAATAAATTCATGTATGAATAAATTTATAAATATGAATTGTGTTTTATGGTAATAATGCAATGTATTTATTAATGCATTTTATGCGTTATGTATGTAAATAAAATGTTTTTTAACAGTGTTATAAATATCAATACAAGCTTATGATACTTTAGACAATAATGTTAGTATAAATGCATTAAAATTAAAGTTATCACTTTTGTTGTATAATTTAATTATTGTTAATACTTATTAGAGTTAGAGTTAGAGTGAGATTAGAGTTAGGGTTGGAGTCAGAATAGAGTTAGTTATTCCCATTAAAATTAGGGTTATGATTTTATTAAAGTTAAGGTTATTAATATATTAAATTTTATTTTATAATAATAAGAAAATAATAATTAAAAGATCATTTAAATAATAAGAATGTAATGATAATAATTTAAAAATTTTAATTTTAATTTAATTTAATTTACTATATTATTTGTTATTTTATTAATATTTTAATGCATTTAATATTTATTTAATGTATTATTAATGTAATAATATATTGTTAATGTATTACATTATTAGTGTAGTAATACTTTAGCAATGTATTAATTAATGATGTATTAATTTATTAATAACATATTACTTTATTAATTTATCAAGAATTTAGTAACACTTTAACATTGATTTGCTATCAATGATCTTATGACAAATACAAATTATTAAATGATTTGTTATCACTGTCCTTAGAACAAGTATAATTCATCATCTACAATGTTCAAGATTTTTTTATAAATTTCTTTAGAACAAGTAAAAATCATCATGTGTAAAATTAAAGATGATTTTCTATCAATGTCCTTAGAACAAGTATGATATTAAGTTGAATTCAATTTAATATGTCACATTGGTTCAAATTTCCTATCTTTGTGACAAAGGAAACAATTCATTAGATTTAAAAAAAAAAACTTGTCAAAACTTCCTTTTCGTAATGTGTTCAACATAAACCAACCTTATCATGTTATGAACCTGAACCGACATTCAAGTATGATGAAAAAAACTAAACATTGTGACATGAGGAACATAGTAGTGTCGAAATTTGACAACCATAGTAATGTCACAATGTGTCGATCATATCCCACAATTGTAATGTGACAAATATAGCCAATATTGGTTCAATGTGACAAACATAGACTCGTCATCGTAAAGTGATGAACATAGTAATCTTGCAATGTGATGAACATAACAATGTCACAATCTAAAAAACATAATAACGCCATAACGTGATTATCATAGCTCTATTTTCATAATGTGACGAATATAGCCCCAATGTCATAATCTATCAAACATAGCCATATTGTCGCAATGTGACAAACATAACCTTGTCTTCGCAGATTGATGAACATAGTAAAGTTGTAATGTGACGAACATAATAGTGTCACAATATGACAAACATAGTAATGTTGCAATGTGTCGAACATAGCCCTATCATCTTAATGTGATAAACATAGCCTGTCATGACATTATGACAAGCATACCCATATTGTCACAATGTGCAAACATAGTCTTTCCATCACAAAGTAATGAACATAGTAATGTTGGAATATGATGAACATGGTAGTTTCACCATCTAATAAACATAGCAATGTTGCAATGTGTCAAACATAGGCCTATCGTCGCACTGTGACAAACATAGCCTCGTCATGGTATTGTGATGAACATACCCATATTGTTGCAATGTTACAAACATAGTCTTTTCATTGCAAAGTGATGAACATAGTAATGTTGCAATGTGACGAACATAATTGTTTCACAATCTGAAAATCATAGTAATTTCACAATGTGTCAAACATAGCCTTGTCGTCGCAATGTAAAGAACATACCCATATTGTCGCAGTGTGACAAACATACCCATATTGTCGCAATGTGACGAACATTGCATTTTCGTCACATATTGATGAGCATAGTAATATTGCAAGGTGATGAGCATAATAGTGTCACAATATAACAAACACAGTAATGTTGTGATCTGTTAAACATAGCCCCACCATTGTAATGTGACGAACATAGCCATATTGTTCCAATGTGATGAAAATAGCCTGCTCATCACAATGTGATTACAAGAACCCCGTCGTTGCAGTGTGACACAAATATCCTATCATCATAATCTGATAAAAATTTCCAAATTCCATTGTCTCATGAAGATAACACATTCTCGCAATGTGAAGTACATAACCCACTGTCTCGCAAAGATAACTCATTTTATTATTAATGTAATAATGTATTGTAAATGTATTAGCATTTTTGAGTTTATTTATTTATTTAAACGTTAAGAGTTAGAATTAATATATGTTGGGTTTTTTTTGTTATAATAATAGTTTTTGTAAAATTATACATGTAAATAGTGTTTTTCACAATATTGTAAATATAAATACACAATGAGATGAGTTATAAATATAATTATTTATAAACATGAGTTGTTTTTTATGGTAATAATGTAATGGATTTATTAATGCATTATGCATGTAAATAAAATGTTTTTCACAATATTATAAATGTATTAACATGTCCATATTGTCGCAATGTGAAAAATGCACCCTTGTCATCACAAACTGATGAACATAGTAATGTTGCAATGTGACGAGCATAGTAATATATAATAATTTGATAATCATATTAATGTCACAATTTTCAAACAAAGGTTCATCCTCAAAATGTGTCAAACATAGCCCCATCATCATAATGTGAAAAGCATATAGATATTGTCACAATATGATAAACATAACCTTGTCATCGTAAATTGATGAACATAGTAAAGTTGCAATGTGACGAACATAATAGTGTCACAATCTGACAAACATAGTAATTTTGCAATGTGTCAAACATAGCCCTATCATCTTAATGTGATGAACATAGTCTGTCGTCTCATTGTGACGAACATACCCATATTGTCACAATGTGACAAACATAGTCTTTCCATCACAAAGTAATGAACATAGTAATGCTGGAATATGATGAACATGGTAGTGTCACAATCTAATAAACATAGAAATGTCACAATGTGTCAAGCATAGGCTTGCCATTGTGACAAACATAGCCTCATCCTCGTAATGTGATGAACATACCCATATTGTCACAATGTTACAAACATAGTCTTTTCATCACAAAGCAATGAACATAGTAATGTTGCTATGTGATGAACATAGTAGTGTCACAATCTGAAAATCATAGTAATGTCCCAATGTGTCAAATATAGCCTTGTCATATCAATGTGATGAACATAGCCCTGTCGTCATAATGTGACAAACATACCCAGATTGTCGTAATGTGATGAACATTTCCTTTTCATCACATATTGATGAACATAGTAATGTTGCACGGTGATGAACATGATAGTGTAACAATATAACAAAAACAGGAATGTCGTGATGTTTCAAACATAGCGGGGTGGAATCACGAAGGTGGGTTACACTTTCATGACAATCTGGTCTCCAAAATTTCTAAAAACCTTTTTTCGGCCGAACTAAAAATATTTTTCGGCTCAAAGATGTTATTTTCGACCGAACTAGTTTTCGGCTGAAAAAATAAATGTCAAATTGAACGGAGCAATAACAATGCCCTCGATTTGCGTGTAGAAATTTGGTCAGCCGGATATTTTCTTTCCGGCAATAAGTTTTTGGCCAAAAGATAGTTCGGCCAAACTATCTTTCGGCCAAAAGATGGTTTATATATTAGCCAGACATCGGCTTTAGAACGTTTTTTTTCCGTGTATTCGCTGTCTCGCGATAGGTGTGTGTCTCTGGTAGTGGTTGTCGAGGTCGTTGGTCGTGGTTGTCGAGGTCGCTGGTCGTGGGCGCCGAGATCGAAGTGGTTGTGGGGGCCGAGATCGCAGGGAGAGGTCAAGAGCGCCAGTTACAGGTAAGTAATTCTCGCCTATTTATTTTCTCACCTATTCGCGCCTATTTATTTTCTGCAAACCCGTCGCAATATTTTCTGCAAACCCGTCGCATTATTTTCTCGCCTATTCTCGCCGATTTATTTTCTGCAAACCCGTCCAAAATATATGTAAATGTGAGTAACATCAGTGTTGCTAGCACGAGCCCATAGAGTATCGATGCAAAGAGAGACATACCTTCATTAATTGCAACTTCTGAAATCATATTCATCCACGCAAACCCAAATTGAACATATTTCATAGCCAAAGTTGCCTTTGATTTCTCGTAGAATGTGAATAAAACCTCACAGCTGTTGCTCTCTTACCGTCAGACCAGATAGAAGAGGTTCATCATCACCACATACTCAGGAGAGAAAAAGAGAAGTTCAACATCACATGATACCCAAGAGAGATATCTATTATTCACGCTATTAACAAGCTTACTCTGTTATGCTCGTGGGGATATATTCTGTTCCGCGAATGGGTCTCTATCTGTTATCTCTTCAAGTTGTTAACTATTTTACTCTGTTCTATGAATGGACATGGGGAGCTATTTTGTGGTGCTCATCTATTCTGTTCATCTGTTCTGCGAATGGGTCTGCTCTCTGAGTCTGCCATGATTTCCGTGTAAATAGAAATCAAATTACAATTCTGTGAAATTTTCCCACTGCACTGAACAACAATGAACTGAATATATAGATTGTGCATAGAACAACAATAAACCAAAACCATTCATTTAAATTATTCCTTAGCATCGGACAAAGGACAACTATGGCCCACCAAAAATTATGCCTGAATCTGGACAAACTATACTCAAACTATTCTTTATCTTATACAGTTTATAGCCATGGCCCAGAAAACATTTTACAGCCAAGAATCATTATCACATAAACATTTTACAGCCAAGAATCATCAATCACTAATTCTACAATTCCAGTTATTTTTTAAATTTTTTGATCAGATTTTTTTGATGAAAACTTCACAAAGGTTGCCAAAAAAAGTAAAAATATTTGATCAAAAAACTGCATCTAGTTTCCAATTAGTTTGTGTTGATCTTTTAATGAGTTTAATAAATTGCATCCATGAAACTTAAACTTTTAATTAATAATTTATTAGTTAATTGGTTAATATGAATGTTATTGTAAATCAGCTCGTGTTTATTTTCTAATTATTAAAATACAAAATAATCGTGTGATATTGTGAAAAAAGGCTGATAATGTAAAATAAATTATAGTTGAGGAGGTTAGTTTTATAAGATTCTAAGACAAAACTTTGTTTTCTATTATTTTTTTCATT
>ML776584.1:1827745-1842406 GCA_009831015.1 Picea engelmannii
TCTGGTGTAGTGGAGTTCTCAGGAGTGTCGCTTGAAAGGTCTGGAGCAGCAGGAGGGGGAGGAGCTAGGAGCTGAAGAAGGAGAGAGAGTCTCCCTTCCATTTGCTGGACTCTGAATTGAAGATCATTTACACCGTCGCGGAGATCAAAAACGAGGTCCTGTAATATAACATAGTGCTCACGCGGCATGGAGGGTGTATTTGGTTTGCGGCGAGGCGAGGGAGAGGAGGAATGCAAGTCGGACGGGGAGCGTCAAGCCTAAGGCCAAGGGGAGACAAATAAAGCTGCACAGCGTGAACCTGAGGAGGGCGAACCGGGAGGCGGAGAGGAGGAGCTGGGGCGTCTCGGGTGCCAAGGGGCACCCCTACGAGGGCGCATTCGAAGACGAAGTCGCGGAATATCCGAACTCGGTGTCTGCAGAAGAGTTGCAGAGCCAAGGCAAAGCATAAAAATCGACTGTAAAACCATGAAAATCGCCGGACCAGAGCCTAAGTCCTCCACCCGAGCGAGAATGCCAGAAGAAGTGTGCATGGTTCGGTGCATAGAGGAGATCGAGGGGAGTGGGATTAATGTCCCTCCCATCAACCTTGAATGCCTTTTAATGCGCTGGGTTGGCAGCTACTGCAGGCACGAGCCGAGCACATGGCTCTGTGCTCCGCTGGCCTCCTCCCGCGCTCGCAGGTCGCCAAGTGGACCGCATTACCACCCCGATCGGGGAATTAATACTTTAATATTATGTATATATGTATTAATACATTAATTAATAAATGTTTTACTTTATTAATTTATTAATAGGTTATATTAATTACTACTCAATAGTTTATATTACATTATTAATTAATTAATAGGTTATATTAATAGGTTTTTATTGATTAATACTTTAATTTAATTAATAAAGTTTCAATTTCTTAATAACCTCATAATTTATTAGTAATGTATTTATTTATTTATTTATAAATAATACTTTAATGGTTATTAATAACCACAATATTAATAACTTATTTGTTCTTTAGCAATTTATTAATGTATAATGTATTAATATAATATATTATATATTATTAAGGTATTTACTAATTAAAATATTACATTATACATTAATGTATTGATACTTAATTATTAAGGTATTAATTAATTAATACTTTAATTTTATGTATTTATGTATTAATACATTATGAGTAAATATGTTGTTTAATTAATACTTTGTTATTGATGATGATGATGATGATTAACGTCCACTAAGACCGAATTGGTATATGAGACCTTAAGAGGGTAAGTGATTACTTGCGATTCTTTATAATTTTGTTTCTGTGCTCGAAAAGAATTCAGAGAAGCTTTCGAAGATCACCATACTTTTGTTGAGTTAAGAGGTTAGGAAGGTTGGTAGTCTGATAAATATTTTGAAAATGGGATCTAATATGGGTATAGGTTGGACAATCTAAGAGAAAGTGCTTTTCATCTTCAACCTTCTTAGTGTCACAAAGGTGACACAATATTTCATCCCATGGCATTTTAGGAATTAACGAATGACCATTTTCACTATAGAGCTCATGAGAATTTGTTCTTATCTTAGCAATGTTTATTTTTTCTTTACACTTGGAAAAATAGATACATAATTTTCATCTTCTAGATTAGGGTTGATTACATCTTTAGAATACTTTAATTTTATTTTTTCCTCTAACTCTTTATCACGCCACATTTTCTCTTTAAATTTTGATTTGACGTTTTTTTTAATAATATCTTTATTCTGCAAAATGGTTTCTTCCATGATTCCCCAATATTTTATCCAAGATCAGGCATCTTTATGCTATCCTCGCTTGAGTCGATGGTGGTTATGACTTGATTTTGAAGCAATTTTAGGTAGCCTCTTATCTTCCATGTTGTTTAACTTTTTCTTATACATTAAGTATATAGTCATAGCCATGCTCTCAATGGGGGGGAGGCTTGTTTCTAAGAGGAGGATGGGATAGGGAGTATTTCCTTTAATTTTGAGATTATAGGTTATAAAATTCTTTTGTATTTCCTCTATCTTTCTCCAGGATTCACGAGAGATACTACAACCCTAGAATTCACATCCATAAAGAATAAAAGATGTAACAAGAGTCTCAAAGAGTAGTTTCTTCTTATCCCAATTCCAAAGATCAGTTGATTTACAATTGTTTTCAATCCCATAATAAGCTTTCCATCCCCCAATAATCCTTTTCTCAATGCTATAATTCCAATTGAGCTTGTGGTGAATATCAATTCCAAGATATTTGTATGAAGTCACTTCCTCCAAGTTTTTGTTGTCATATACAAAGGTATCATAAGGTATCTTATTGGATTTAATAATCATGACCTTAGTTTTATAAGTATTAACAGTCATATCGATATTGGAGAAAAAATCCTTGAGGATTCTTAGTTGGTTTTCAAGACCATGGGGACTCATTTCCATAAGAATGATATCATTGACATAAAGAAGAAGATTTATGACTATGCGAGTGAGAGTAGGGCCGACACAACCTGCTTTTTCCAAGGATTCTTCTAACTTGTCAATGCATATGCCAAAAAGGGTAAGGGACAAGGGACAACCTTGTTTGACTTCGATATTGTAGTTAATATCTTTTGACGAGCCCTGAGTGTTTTTAGACTTAGCAATAATGTTATCATACATCCTTATTGCAACAACCCTCAACTCGAGAGGCACTTTTATCTTTTCCAACCTATTCCAAAGTTTTTTCCTGGGAACCATGTTAAAAAAAATTCTAAAGTGAACAAAACAACAAAAAAGATTGGTTTTAGTCTTGCGTAACTCCTCTATAATGATATTAAAGGTAATAAGATGGTCCACAGTTGAATGATATCTCCTAAATCCGACCTGGCCTTTAGCTCTTTTACCGTGAATTTCTATTCAAAGGCTAATCTTCTTTTCCAAAATAATTCCATAAAGCTTGGCTAAAATCGGGCTAATCATAATGGTCCTATAATTAGAGGGAATGTTTCTATCCCCATTTTTAAAAATAGGAACAATGAGGCTTTGTGTCCAAGGTTTAGGGGAGCCCTGCTTGACTGCTAAATTGAAGATCTTGTGTATCTGATGGATAAGGATTGGCCCTCTGATTTTAAAAATTTCAGCTTGATAGCCTTGAATGTCCTTAGTTTTCCCATTTGTGAGCCGCTTAACCCTGAACTCTCTGTCATCTAAAGAAAAAACTTCTTCCTTTGTAGGGACAATAGGAATGGTTTCCATGGCATTAGGGAACTCGTAAAGAATTTTAAGGTAGGAATTCCAGTCTGTGAAGGGAATCCTATTATTTCCTTTAGTATTACTCTTTAGAATTTGGCTCCAGAACTTCTTAGGATCCAACTTGTATAGTTGTGAAAGTTTCTCTTGCCTTTTATTGATATAGTATCTTTTTTTCCTTTTAATTAGGGCTTTGTACGTATTGATCTTATCAGGTTTTAAGGGCTCATTAGAAGCATCCTTAATTGCTTTCCTAGCAATTTTTCATTATTTATCATTCCAAGGGTTGGTTGTTCTATTTTTTTTTTTATAAGACACCTCGAAAGAGAAATTGTTAATATAACTGGAAAGGGTTGTTGCAAAATTATGACAGAGTTCTTCAATGTTGTCCTTATAAGTTAGGAGGTTTAATTTACTATTTAAATTGTTTAATAAAATGTCAACTTTACTTTTTTCAAAGCGTAGATTCCTTTGATTATCAAAATTCTCTTCAATGGTGCTCCTATGCATGGAAAATTTTAGAGTTAGGGTTAAAGGTTTATGATCAGAGTCAGGCTCATGGTCATTTAAAAGGTCAAAAGTTATTTTATGGAAACGGTGATATCAGATATCACATAATATACAACACTATTACGTAGCCGATGAATCCAGGTCATCTGATTAGGTTTGGCCACTTCATTACTCGATTGAAAATTATTGCGTCTTGAGAGCTGCACAACTTGACCAACTCAGTACCAAACTAGTTCTCAATTAGGTCTTCAGAGCTTCTTTTGTAGCTATTAGATAAAACAAGGTCCTTATCTAGCCATAAAGGATTATGGTTGGACTGATTACTTAAAAGAGTAGTTTCTTTAGTTGCAGTCCTAAAATTAAAGTCTCATAGCAGGAGGATATTACCTTCATTTTTCAAATTATAAATATCTTGTTCTAAATTATTATAGGGACAATTTTTATCTAGATTATTTTTCTTATAAAAAGTAGAATTAATAGGTGAAAAATAACAAATTGCTATACACATCTTCTGAGCATTGGTGTCTGAAATTTATATCCAACTGTATTGATTAAGAGGTTCAATCTTATGAAGTTGAATGTGAGGATAAATGCTCTTTCTAATATAACAAGCTATTCCTCCTATCCATCTACGGTAAGATTTTTTGTTCCATGCCGACCAAAAAAAAAAACTTCCATGCTAGGGACCTTAGACTCCTCATGCTCCCAAGTTTCAGCTAGATAGATAATATCAATATAACTCGGGATCTGACTTATCATAGGACCTTTGCGCCATGGAAAACCATGACAATTCCAAAAAATGATCTCAAGTGTCCCAAATTCCTATTTATTATTATCCTTCTGGTCTCTATCCATAACAATAGTTTTTTTATTTCTATTTATTGTCTATTTTCCTTCTTTCCTGACTTATTTTACCTTTTGAACTTACTTTCTTAATTGAGCTTGGTCTTCGGGAATGAGGTATTCATTTATAAATATTCCTGACCCTTTTGAAGCTCAGAGATTTACTAAGTATGCTATATTTATGGTCATTACAACTTCCTTTGACATGGATCAACCTATCATTGTGATCAATTATTTTTCCTAGCCTCTTTTCTTCTATGAGGTAAGTTGTATTAGTTTGTGATTTATTTTTTAATTCTTCTTTTACTATTGCTAGCATACCCTCCTCTTGTTGTTCCTTTATACCAAAAATTATGAGGTTCAAGGATATTTTCTTTTGCACATGGTCTACTTATATTAGCTTATTCATTTCCTCTTTGATGGGATTGATATCCAATTTGTTTTCCATATTACTGAGGGTCAAATTGTTGGTTAGTTTTTCTTCTATCTCTTTAATCCTATATCTCAAGTTGTGGCTTTCTTCAACCCCTCCTTCTTGGGTTGATTGTTTATGTTTTTCCATTTCTTGAATTATATCCTTCATTGTTTGCAATTCACTCTTGAACCCTAAGAATCTATCCTCTATTTGAGTTTGAATGGTATCTTTAATTTTTTTATCAATCATTGCCTCTAGCTCTATTTGGAGTTTTACGTCTCTTTCTTCACTCCTTTTTTCTAATGTTTCTAACTCTATTTGGATTTTGGCATATCTCTCTTCTCTTCTTTTCTCTATTGATTCCATATAATCGTAAAGGATATCTAGGGTGATTTTGGGGGGCCTTCCCTTGTTAGGATGAGTTTTTGCAATAGGTGGTAGAGTGCTCATATTGAAAAGAAGAGAAAAAAGGATGTAACAACTATTATTATGGATTGACTTTATCTCTCAAATCAACTTTTACTTAAGAAACTTAAAATAAATAAAAGATCAAATATATTTAAATTTATTTACCTAAAATTTAAATTGAATCAAAGTAAAAAGTGACTCACCTCATTTCACATGTCCAATTGCTCAACCCATTGAAGAAGTCAAAAATAATTTTGAAAACAACAAAGAAGTCCAAAGAGAGTACATAGATTATTCTGGGTAAAAAAGGTAAAAATCAAAGAAAAGTATTATTAGCATTCAAAACCCATATATAATCTTAGAAATAAAATATCTATTTAATAATAATAATAATAATAATAATAAAGTATTATTCTCGTTCAAAAACGCAGAGATATAATTTCAAAACCGTAGAGGTAGTATATATATAGAACTAGTCATATATATATATATATATATATATATATATAATTTTTATGAAGTTAAAGTATGGTTGTTATGAGTTTTCATATAACTTAATAAAACAAATTCATGATAAATAAGTACATTAATTCTTTATACATATTATTATTATGTTATCATATTATTATGTGCTTTTATATTATATAGTGATTACTTTATAAAATATATAATTTATTAATAATATTAAATATACACTACATACAAATGAAATATCGAGTTGTCAAACTAAAACTATAATTTTTTTTAATTATTATGGTTAATTCATAACATAAATGATATAACATTTGGTGGAGTTTTCGTTATAAGAATAAATAAAAAATTGTTTGGATGAAAAGTAGCCCAACTCAATAAAGTAGTCTTTTCACCGATTTATTTTATACAAACAACGAAAAGCATATGCAATTGGAAGGTCACAACAACAACTTGTTTTGATGCATTGACTCCCAATGCACAAGGTAGTTGTAGGGACAGAATGTGTGGTTGTCGATAAATGGATCCCAAGATGTTTTGGACAAGCTACAATATGTACACATTAAGAATCTATATGTATTTGATGCTTTTTCTCATCCTTAGTCATGTAATAGTTTCCAAGCATAGGCACAACACTTTTAAAATTTGTAGGGTCTCCATCCTCCACTGTTCCATGATTGAACGCCATTACATTTTAGGTTGCTCAATGCACTAGCGAGATTCGAATTCGCAACGAAAGAGGTAAGAAATTATGAAACGTGTGAATATTTGGACATGGTTGTTGTTTGATTCTCCTTTTGTAACAAAATAATTTCATACAACATGATTATATTGGAGCCTGCATGCTCCCTCCATGAGCTAAGACTTGCAATTGGGACGAGTCAATGAACGTTTGATTATTTCATGAGTGAAGTTGGGTTACTTGGGCACGCGATACCGTGCCAAGTACGACCTCATGAAGATGGAATTGTGAAAATTTGACCGAAGACCTACTTGTGAGGGTGCCCCACGAAGACATGGGTGCTCCACCAAAGAAACAATCAATTGGTAAAGTTGGGTGCAACAAAATCATGCACGCCCAATGAAACTCAAAAAATATGGTTTGACGAATGTGAAACCAAGGATGGGTGCCCATGGGATATTTGGGTGCCCCAACGGTGAGACGGGTCGATCGAGCCAATACGAGAACCCAAAATGTGTGATGGACATCTTATGATGCGGTTGAGAAAGAAAACAGATGAAGCAATAAGTTGGGTGTTGTTAACCGAAAGTCCATGTCGACTAGGGAAGAGGTGTTCTTGGAAGACGAGCATGCCCCTTGACTAGTCGATGGAGTCCGCAAAAGTGGAAAACTAACCAAGAGTGTGTGTTGGCTTGTGATCAAAGGGACATGTTGACTGGAAGAATCACGTCATGAGGAAAGGGTGCACAACTATTTAACCAGGTGAGAGATGGGAATTTGGGAATTCGTCTAAGGTAGGGAGTTGGTAGACACTTCTTCAGAATCACAGAGGGAGGAGTCTGAGGAAATGAACAAGAAGGGAGATGATTTGTCCCCACTAATATAAGTAGACCCTTGAGGGTAACCTGGTTTTTCTTGGGGAGGAGCCTTTTCAGATCTGTGCAAGTCTTTCTCAAGGAAGTTGTTAAGGAAAATTGAACTATGGCAAGAAAGGAAGGGTCACTTCAAGCTGTGGAAGGAAGGGAAATTATGAACCGGCAAGGGGACATATGCACAAAGATGGAAACACATGTATCACGAAGATGAAGTATCAGTTGGTTCATGTTTCAATGAGGAAAGCACGAAGGCAGGTTGCTGAACAATTGTATGACTTCTGTAACTTCTACTTAGCGAAATATCCTTATGTAAAATTTCTTCATGTGGCACGTGGGTTTAGCTCAGCACACTATTGTTCGATTTTGTGTAAAGATGTCTTTTGGGTATTAGGTCAGTTTGGGCTCCCACGCATATGTTTTTTTTTTAATTGTATGAATGGTTTCTTTTAATTTCACAACTAAGTATAAGATAATGAAGACATAAAATAAGTTATAAATGAAGTTGTAATGAAGTAAGGTGTAGTCCGAATCAAGTACGTTATTGTGGTTTTACCAATAAAAGAATGATTGCAGCACCACACGATGACTGGGAGCATTGGGTGATTCCACCACCCAATGGTAGGCTCACCAAACCCTGAAAGATGGTTTTAGAGATGAATTGATGGACAATTTGGAAAGGTCGTTATGCAGATAGATAGCAGAAACTTAAGCATGCGAGCTAGGTCAGTTTGGGTGCGTTAAACATGGGTGGTTACAAAGTTAATTCCATGGTGAAGGAATAAGCACTATCATAGAGTTTCAAGAGTGATCGTAGAAGTGTTTTGAGAAGTCGTTGAGCTAGGTCACCATCATGACCTGGATGCATAATGAATTTTGGTCACAAAGCGAACAATTGAGCATAATTTCCACCCTGGCAACTTCGTTCCATGCACTACTAAGATTGTGCATGTTGTCCTAGTGTGAAGACATTACAGGGCACAAAGATAACAAGTAGATAAGGAAGTTTTAGTTGAATCCATGACTCATATCACAGTTTAGTACATTTTCCACTATGCCAACTTCATGTTGTGCACCATTGAAGAGAAGTTGGGTCAATTGAGTTGCAATTGAGAATCACAAATTTTGGATGGATGTTGCTTAATAAAATAAGACTTGATGATCGATTTATGTGCATGGTGTCCTGGTGCTAAGGCACTACAAGGAGTGAAGATAAATGGTAGAGAAATGGAAGATGGGATTGGTGGGCACATCCACGAGGAAAGTGACTTAGACGGATTTCGAACATCGCAATTTTTTGGTTGACAACTTGCAACAAAAAGAAGAATCAAACCATGAATATGCCAAGGAATTCATGAACGAGTATGTTTTTTCTAAAGTTATTTGCAAAATTTGAGTTTTTGCAATAGGGTCATTAAAGAGAGTCATGAAGACTTGGCCAAGGAAAAGTGCAACTTGTTTCAATTGCAGACTTGGTATAGGTCCAAGTCATGTGAACTTCACTGAAGACACAAATAGTTCAGAGAGCTCATAAGAGGGAAGATGAAAACGATGACTTGGAGAAATCTACTTGGGCGAGTTCTAGAAGAGGGTCTTAGAAAGATTTGGTGGCATAAATGGGGATGATTTGAGATATTGTTGCACTTTCTTATGGAGTACCTTGAAGGGCTTGTTGTGACGAAGAAGGTATCAAGACCCGTATTCTGGTCGAAGAGTTAGATGAGTTAATTTGGTGCATGAGTGGATTAGACATATTGGTTGAGTTTTGGGGTGACTTAACCATCGTAGAAGAGATCCAAACATTGAAGTGTCTTAATAGAGGAAAGACATTTCATTCCAAGAAACAAACAGAAGAAACAAAGAGTTGATCAAGGAGACTGTTAACAAAAATATTTAATGAGTTAGAAAACAGGCTTAGTGGACAAGGTGATGTGCTCATTCTCATGGTATGGCACATGAGATAGGTAGGGAATTCTTAGGATACTTGTGAATGTGGATGAGGTAAATCATTGGTTGGAGTTGACAGAGGAATTGGATCGAACATGTTTAGGCATGGAATTCTTTGGGTGGCTCGCTCCAATTGGATTCATTTGGATAGTATGTTGAGATAGTTGTGAAGATAGTTGCATACTTATGCAGATTATAATATCGCATAGGTAGGATGAAACAAAGCATGAAGGAAGTAGTGTGGAGGTCATTGTTGGATGTGCCAAACTAGTGCACTTTGAGTGTTTCCTCAACAAGTGATGAAGATGATGGGAGCTTGATCGATGAAGCAAAGATCATGTTTTCCTTGGGAAAATTCATCAAGTGAACCCGGATGCCATGAGGAGTATGGTTGTAGTAGCAATGAGGTAGAACTGAGTGCCCTACAGTTTGTAGGAGGAGAAAAGAAAGTGAATTTGGTTGGTCTTACAGGTTATCTCCTTGCATTTTAGAATAACTTGGTTATGGAACGTGATGGGTGTGACGATGGACAAAGAGAAAACAACTTTTGCAACAAAAAACCAAGGAAGGAATGAATGGAAGAAGGTATGAGGTTTCATTTCAAGGAAGATAGAAGAGAGATCAAGGGATTCATTCAAGTAATTTGTCAATAAATACATTGGAAAATATGCATGACAAGTGATATGAGGGTGTTTGCTAGTGGTATGGGACATCAAGTGCACGAACCTTCTTGGGGAGCTTGGCTAGTGAAAATTGGCTTAGAACTGTTTATTTGTAGATGTATTGGCATGAATGAAATTTCTTTAGAATCATGTGTGGAATCCTTTAGGTGGTTGTTATAGTCAAAAAATGCCTTCTCTGTGCATAAAATACATTGTCCCTTCCATTTGCATAATTTTCCAAAATACTATTGAGGCTTCCTTTTAAAAAATTATTTTTTGGATAGTGTATGTGCCTTGCTGCACTAATATCCTACATACACATGCCTATTGCATGCTAGTTATCCCACGTACATATGCGACCTACATACTAATTATCTCGCGTTTACCTCCAAAAGTTGCAAAAAATATAAAATTGTATGGATTTTGATGGAGTTTATGGGATATAGATGGTTTCCTAACCATTTTACCCCTTGTATCCCTTCCCCAAACCGAATAACCATATTTTTCTTATATAAAACAAGGTCTTTGGGAGTCATTTAAGGACATAAGAAAGAGAATAAGAAAACTCTGCCAAAATTCTTTTCCCTTCTTAGCCCAAGATTTGCATCCTATTCTGATTTTTGGCCTGAGCCTTGCCCTCTAGCCTTTCTCCTAATGCAACCCTTCCTCCTTCCCTAGGTGATATCTTGTTTGCAAAAAACTAACGTGGATTGGTGCACTTTGATCCATGATGGAGGAGTCCAGACTTTGTTCATGGAGCCATTGTAAACAAAGGTTATAATCCTTTTTGTCTTGAAATTGAATAAAAGAGTTCATTCTTGTACCAAAACCCTATGTTTAAATGATTTTGTTGATTTTTTCATTTATATCTATCTCTAAAATTTTAAGTTGATCAATAGAGATTGCATATCTTGTTACATTGTATTCCTAACCTTTTGTAGGTCATCTTTGGGAGGACACACGTAATCTAGGAGGAGGCAACAAGTGAAAGATCCCAACACCAACCGCATGACTAAAGTGCACTCATTTATCATCTTTCCTTTCTTTCTCATCACTTAGTTTAGTTGGTTTTGGGGTAGCTTAAGGGTAGAACAATATTTTAAGGGATTTATCCCTCTACCTTTACCTTATACCTAGTATAGGGGGATTTTACCCATAACAGTGGTTCCTTCGACTTGAATAACTTGGGTAGAGTTGGATTGGCATGAGGTTTTCATTTGGAAAAAAATTACAGGAAGACACGGCGAAAAGAATCCTTGGTTGCACAAGTATATGGGTAAATGAACCAAACAAGAAATGCAAACTGAAGTGTGAGTAGGAATGAGAAATGAAGACGGAAGCCTCAGTCCTCAATAGGGATGTGACAGATTGAGTTCGAGAGTCCAAACACTTAGGCACTGTGAATGGAACTCTTCGATGAAGATCAAGAAGCAAGGAAAGAGTTGGATAGTGTGGGTAATGGTTGAACCAAAAAAGCTATGTGATGGCATGCAGAGTACATTTTCACATATTGAGTGTTAAGTTTGATTAACTACCAAACTTGCTCAAAATGTAGACCGTAGGATGTGTGCGAAACATGACGGAAGTGGTTGGGTTGTGGCAAGGTTCTTCACATCATTTCAACATATGGTTGTGGTCAGAAGACATGAAACTTATATGGAAGATTTACGAGGATGACAAGACTTTGTTTGGGGGTGCATGTCATACCCCAAGATCATATTGGAGCCGACGGGCTTCCTCCATGAGGCAAGACTTGCGAGTTAGATGTTTCAATGAAATGTCAGTTATTTCATGAGTGAAGTTGGGTTACTTGGGCACGTGACATTGTCCCAAGTATGAATTCACCAAGATGGACTTCGATTGAGGTTGTTGACTTGACCGAAGAGTTGGTTGGGTGGGTGCCCCACAAAGACATGGACGCTCAACTGAAGAAAATAGTAGTTGGTGAAGTTGGGTGTGATGAAAGAATGCATGCCCAACATAATGCATAAGAGATGTCTTGATGGATGCAAAACCAATTATGGGCACCCATGAGAGATTTGGGTGCCCCATTGGTGAGATGGTTCGGCCAAGAAAATATGAATGCCCAAAACATGCATTGGACGTCTTGCAATGCGATTGAGAAAGAAAATGGAAAAATTCATAAGTTGGGCATCTTTAACCGAAAGTTGACATTGGATAGGGAAGAGCGTGTTCTTGGAATATGAGCACATCCCTTGACTAGTCGAGTGAACCTATGAAAGTGGACAAGTAACCAAGAGGTGCGGTTGAACCTATGAAAGTGGAAAATTCCCCAAGAGTGTGCCTCAACTTATGATCGAAGGGACATGTCAGTTGGAAGAGTTACAACGTAGGGAAAGGGAGCACAACTATTTAACCAAGTGCAAGCTCGACATTTTCGAATTCAGCTAAGGGAGGGAGTTGGGAGAGTCTTCTTCAAAATCATAGAGTGAGGAGTCTAAGGCAATGAATAAGGAGGGAGAATAGCTCTCCCCAAGGAGCCAAGTAGACCCTTCAAGGTAACTTGGGTTTCCTTGGGGAGGAGTCTTCGCATATCTAGAAAATTGTTTCTCAATGAAGTTGTTAAGAAAAATCAAATTGTGTCAAGGAAGGAAGGGTTGCTTAAAGTTGTGGAAAAAAGGGAAAGTTTAAACCGAGCAAGGGGACAAATGCACAAAGACATAAATGCAACTACAATAGATATGAAGTCTGAAGTGGTTCATTTTGCGATGACAAAGGTAGCTTGTTGAACAATTGTATGAATTTCACAACTTCTACATAGAAAAATCTCATGTAAACTTTCTTCCTGTGGCATGAGTGTTTATCTCGACAAATTGTTGTTTGGTTTTGTCTAAATATGTCTTCTGGGTATTAGGCCGGTTTGGTCACTTGCACATATGTTTCTTTTGTACTTGTATGAATGGTTTATTTTAATTTCCCAACTAAGTATAAGATGATGCAAACATAACATAAGTTATAAATGAAGTTGTAATGAAGTAAGGATTAGTACAAATCAAGTATGTTATTGTGGTTTTACCAATAAATGAACGATTACGGTGCTGCATGGAGACTGGTGATTTTGCCACCCAACCATAGGATTGTCAGGCCACTCACAAAAACTCTAAAATAGAGGATCAAACTTTGATTTTTTCGAAAGAAAAGCATATGACATGCCATTAATTCATGGCAGTTATGGTTCATGAATTTTTTAAATAATTTCCGTTGCAGACACTAAAAATTGTCTAAAATGCATTATTTTCCAATAAAAAATTTTCGACCCTTTTCAAAAAACCAATATACAACACCCGAGCCATGATATATTTCGTTATTTTGAAGGCATGGTTTAAGAGGAAATATTTGAAGAAACAAACATTTAAAGCCCCGGCTATAACATTTCTCATCCTGATATTGATTTCTCTAACATTTGGGATTACTAGACCCTGTTCTCGTATCTTATGGAAAATATTATTAGCGTGTGGTGAATTTTAGTGTTGATTTACAAGATGATAAAGAAGAATACATGTGCATACCTATCATTCAAGACTCATTAACTCACCACCATTCTCTTAGCGATGAGGGTCTACCTGAATGCCTAGCTGGGAAATCCCAATAGGGAAATCATCTTGTATACTATCGTAACTATAGGGATGGATATACCTGCATTCATAATGACCATATGGGTTTTCTATATCACACCCATATATTATGTGCTCGTTCCCCGTGCACTCCTTGCCTTGTTAACACATCCCTTGACTCATTCACGTTTGACATTTAGTTCTTTGAATAAGGTCATTGTGGCGTTTATTCCCTATATGGAAGCAGTGTTGGTTCTGCCTCAACTGCATGTAATGCAAAGAACAAGAGTCATGGAAGCTTTTACTACTTTCTACGTGTTTTTTCTTGGTGTGGAGAGGTTATTAAAATCCACATTCTGGATCATATTGATCGTGGAGGACTTTATGGAAGGCACCATCACAACTAATTTATATTTGTGGTTTTTCCTGTTCTTGCTCTCTGAGAATGTTCGTAGCTTCTTTCTTGCATATTTCGTTTAATACTATGTGAACGTTGTTTGAAGTGACAAGATACGTCTCCTGACCATAGTGGTTGAACAATCGCCTTGTTTGATATGATCATATCTAGATTGGTAAGCCTATAGAGAGAGGTATATATTTCTATTACAGTTATTTTTTCATCATTTTTTTGGGTACATCATTAATAAGCATCATGCACTAATTCAAATATGGAATGGATGGATTTTTTGTGCACTCCCTCATTTTATATTTAGTGAATATATTGTTTTATTTGACTGGAACTGTACATAAATGACTCTAGCACGATTCCAATGCCGAGGCATGCAACAATAGAAAGATGATGTGATCATGCAGTGCAATCTAGAGGAGGGCGTAACATGTTGAGTAGCAGAAGCATGCCAATGTTATATATACACATGTCTTATACGATTTTGAGTCTTGAGTATAAATACCCTTAGAAGTAATATAAAATTTCTACCTACAATTCAAGTCAAAATAAGGAACACAGAGGATATAAAGTTAAAGATAAACAGACAAGGTAAGTTTCATTGTGAAATTTTAGATATGTTGGATGAGTTCCTCCCCAAAATTTTATCTA